>JAODLC010000045.1:5863450-5882318 GCA_026781145.1 Hippopotamyrus pictus | reverse complement strand
GGGGGATGGGGGGGGGGGGAGTCGGTGAATAATCATGAGCCTCTTTAACAATGCTCGATTTTACATGCCGCTCGCAAAAAAACGCATACCGGTATGATGACGAGGACCCGCTTAACCTCTACTGCACTTATGAGCCTCGTCGTGCGATATATGAAATGAGGCAGCCATCATTTCATGTTAAGAAAAAGCCTCCCAGGAGCCAGAGTTCCAGGTGCAATAAGGTACAAAAGCCTTCATGAACGAGATCGCCGGCGTGTCCGTAAGGTCTAGGTGAATAAGCTGGCTGGTTCTCTCACACTGATGGCACTGTAATGTCTTTTCATCCCACTTAGACCAAGAATTCTTTACAAAATCAGGCACGTCTGCTCTGCGAGGCCTCTTCCTCTTTATAATTCATCAGAGTTTCTAAGCACGACGAACAGAGAAAGATACCAGAGGATGAAGCAAGCCTTGAGCAGCCCTGGTATCTGAATCTTGGATCCTCACTGTGACTTCGAACATTTTCTTCTCTGCTCATTAATTTTTTTTCACGTGTTTTCTTTCCAAGCTGACCCTGAAATTTCCCTTATTTCTGTATGGGAAACTAAAAAAAAAAAATCATTTCCCAATGACGATAAAGTGTAGGTCTCTAATGAGGTTCTTATAAAATTAATCATCCAAACCCTTCTACTACAGCTATGTTCCAAATGTAACTCTGTAAAATCTTTCTCATCATTATTCTTCAGATTTTATACACCTTTTGAAATACAATATGATGTGTTGGGAAATCAAATTCCTAATTGTTTTTTTTATCAACAATTCTGTTTGTTTTACTCATGTACTGGAAAGGAATACACAGAGCTAAATGATCAGACATCACTGAGATGATCTTCATTTGCAAGAGCAGGAGTTTACAATATTAATGTCGCTTATAAGTGTTTATGTAGTATTATACCAGATTACTGAAGAGCTTTGCAGATGCTCAAAGTGTGGGGATTTGGCTGTAAAGTTATTTTAAATGAAAATATTACTTTTCTGACCGTGGGATCGTTTATATCTTCTGCAACAGGCTTGGTGCCACTGGGACGTTTTGTAAGCGTTTAGACTAGTTTGCATTGGTCGACTCCAGCAGTATCTGATATAGTTACCTACCCTGGTGCTGAATGCTTGGAACAGGCTGCCCGTCAAGTCCAGGGCGACGTGCGAAATGTTGAGTCCGTGGCCACAGTCGCCGGAGGCCAAGCTCAGGTTTTCCGCTCGGTAAATCCAGTGAGTTGCGTTGCGAGGCCCGAATGCCGGCTCCAGGATGAAGGTCTTATCTTCAAGAGCAATGAAGCCCCTGGGAAGACGGAGGATCGATGTGGATGCTTACAGTCACACTTGATGGGATATGCCTGTCAGTAGCTGATGCCTCAAACTTCAACCACAACAAAGCAACAATAATTCACCTGTGTGACCAAAATTGCTTTCACAGGAGAAAAATTAGGGTTAAATTTAAATTCCAAAACATATATGTCCTGTAGAAACGATTAATACCATCTTCTGTTTTACTCATGAATAATAATTAGGCCAAATCATTTTAGAGTACGCAGGTATCAAAACCATAACCAGAATAGATACATGTTACGTGTTATCTGTGAGGTGTATTCGCTGTACAAACGCCTCACACTGTAGTATGTGCCTCTTCTTCTTGTCACCTCCTCAGAAATCACATTGAGATGCATGTTCGAGATGCTTTGTCAGTGTCCTGTGCTTCTATGAAACTTCTCTCATGGACAAAGCTTGCATTAGCGAAAGCACTAAAGCGAGAGCATAATCCAGGATATTCATGACAGATTGACTGGCCCAGGTCTTCGTGAAACCTCACAAAATACTTAAAACCTCATAAACTTTCAGTAAAACCCCAAAGGTCCAATTGTGGCCAACCAAAACTTGAAGCAATTTGCTTTGGCGGTCAAGCTAAGCTTTGCAGCTCTTGTTTAAGTAGATATCTACATCTATCTGTCCAGGAGTTTTAAAATAAGGTTGCAGAAAGCTAAGAAAACCGCCAGCATCCAAGGAAAGCCTGATGATGACCAGAATCACTTCTTGGAGGGCAAATGCATTTGTTGGCTGAATTGCAATGAAATTCCTCACGATGTCCAGCCATATTTTCTGGGAAATTATTACTGGCTTGACTCAACCAGCTGTTCCTCATCATTACATTTATTATGAGGTTACAGCCCATATAATAAATTAAGTGTTTCTCGTCGCATCATTTAAATACAGCTCTGGCTGCTGCATCTTGGGATGTCGACTTGGCTAAAATGCAGTTTCAAAAGGATCATTAGGAGAGGTTAATGTTCATGTGAAAAGCAGGTGAGGAACTTGTACAGGCATCAAAATAAAAGCAGAGAAGTGAAATCTGACCTCTTCTGTGGATTATTTAAGCAGTAAATGTGTTAAGACCACTTTGGTCTAGCATGAAACAGCTCTCGATATGTCAGGCACTACATCAGGTGTCTTCTGTCTCTCGGAGGCTTTCCCCAAACTGACCTGAGACCAGCACAGGCACTGAGGCTGACATCAGAATGGGAGTGCCCATGAACCTTGCCATGATAGTAGCAATTCACCTGAAAAAAGACAAACCACGTGAATTTAATGTATCTGTACAGGTGTGTATAAAAGACCAATGATGACTTTTAAAAATTAGATTTCAGATCTCAGAAGCTTACATTTAATTCCCACTTTTACCTAAAGTGACTTACAGTAGAGTGAAGCATTCCAGTTTGCTCATGGGAGTATTAAACAAAAATGTTCTGAGGGCAGAACGAAAAATGATTGGTACAGAGAGATGACCAATCAGAGTGTAGAGGAGGTGGGTCCAAGTAACTAGAGGAGGCCAGACCAACCAATCAGATTCTGATCAGTCTTGGTCCTGCTTCCTCAACTTGCTGAGAATGAAGAATGATTGGTTCAGGGGGATAACCAATCAGATTGTAGGGAAGGTGGGTCCCAGCAAGTTGAGGAGGCAGAACCAAGACATCTGACTGGTTGGTCCTGCCTCCTCTAGTTGCTTGGACTTCCTCTACAATCTGACTGTTGTCCTCACAACAATTTTGTGTAAGTAAAACTCCTGCGAGCTTCATTTATGTGCCCTGTCTGAGTTTTGAACCCATTACCGACCTTTTGCATTGTTAGCACAACACTTTACTACATGCTCTGCTTCTTCTGGAGCCCGTGTTATCCATCCATCTGCATCAAGGGCCATTTCTCCACAGTAAGCCGGGAGCCCTGGCCAATAGTGTCACTGCCATTTCTGTCTTTCTGCAACATCTCGACAGTGACTTACTAGCTACCCTCTCGAAAAATACTCGTACTAGACAAAGGTCTTAGTTTCACTAACTTGTAAGTCAGTAAAATTAAATGTGCCAAAAAGCCCCTGGAGCAAATGTCCTGGAAAGATCTCGGACATGTGGTGACCAGACATATTTCTGAGCTGGAATATCAGTTGCCGAAGCTTTGGCGTGAGCTCATGAGAAACAAAAACGGATAAAATCCCATTAAACACGACAAGAAAGATTTACACGGACACATACTGTGCTGCTTTTTGAGATGGTAAGGGACCAAATTTCACAACAGAGATTTTTCCAGCGAGTGACGGATACGGGCCAGCATATCATAACACTTTTTCAGGATTGCCCCGTTGCCTTTTAAAGACCAGTATAAACGGAAAAATGTTTATGTTTAGATGCATCTGTTACGAAGGAATGAAGCAGAGAGTCGGCAGCAGTGGATGGCAATCGAAACTGACACGAGTAGCGTTACAAACTTTGTGGTGTCGTGGTTAAACTCTTTACCACGCGTGGGAGGATTTATTCTGTCAGAGTTCTCAGAGGAGAATCAGGCAGTTTGTCGGACGCCTCTTACAGGGGGCTTGTGTTTAACATAAAACATTTCGTGCCAAAAGTTAGGACACGAAAGGTCATAAAGCATGTTAAGTGAAAGGAGGGACTATACAGTAAGTGCACGAGATGATATATCTACTCTTGCAATTCGCTGCGGCTGTCGAAAACCCTCCACTCTGGTTAATATTTGAAGTTTTTTGCCCTTGTCGGGACACCATAAATAAAGCATCTTACGCCTCCCTTAATGAGGACTAGGTTGACTAAGCATGGTACTCACACCAGGAGCTGGAGCTGCTCTACCTTTCTTGGGGCTGAGCGTGTTTGCTTGGTCCGCCGCTAGTGCTAAGAATGGCTGTAAATCACTGCATTACCGCTAAAGCCCAGAACCGCTGAGAGACCCAACTTAGCGCATCACACACCTAAATCAGCACACCGCCTTTGCATACAGTGAGTCAGTGACATTCTGTATGTCGGACAGAAGGGAGAAATCGTTGTCCATTGTTTCCAGAAGCACAATTTCTGTTCCACTCTTCTGTCTGGATATGAAGCATCGATTTCTTTGTGTGTTTTAATGGCTCTGAAATTGTACACGCATTGTCTCCCCACAAAGGGAGAAAGCTTTTCCTTCTCTATTTATTTTAAAAGATATTTTATCCTCCAGATGTCCCCCAAGACCATGACAGGGAAACATTTTTATTCTTCCAACAGGGCATGCGAAAGCCACAACAGGCTACACCCTACTGTTACCGATTGCTAACGCTAATGTGATCCACAAACATTTACTTAGATTACAAGGTAGCTTTTGTTTTGTGAATACTGAGAAAATCAATAACAATAAAAAAATATTTGCAAACTAGGAATCTGATCTGGCCTGGTCTTCTAGCATTGTTTGCTACATTGCTTCTTGGAACCCTGAAAAGTCCAAACAGCCCACTTATCGACTCATTTTCCCCCAAATCCGATGTATACAGCTGCGTTCGAGTTGAACTGTGAATTCATCTGGAACACCAACTTACCGTAACGTTCAGAGCGGTAGTGACAGAGCTTCCATTGTACAGATAGTGCGTTTCTGTGTAATGGTTTGCAAAGAGTCCCCTGCAAGAGATGTAAATCAAAAAAAGAAGTGATTAAACCCAAAGTTACTTAGAAGCCAACGTTTCTAAATGATTGCATATTTTATTATAAAAAAAAGCTAAATGTGATGACCTTGTTCAAAGATTTATCAGTTTTTCTTCTACAGTTGGCCAAGAATATTTGATCCAGATGATACTGATTGGCTTCTTAAACTAAAACATTCACATCTAGGGGCTACATATCACATTAAGAAACCAATCTAATAAGCTAAAAACTTGCTTTTTCGTATCCCAGGACTCATTCAAATTTTCAAAGAGATGGCAAAATGTCTATACATAGATTTAAATTCTAAAACTGGGTAGTCAGAGGGGGATCAGAATTTGCAAAAATCTGGGTAAAACTAAAGTGATCTGAAGTTATATCTGCCTAAAAGTAATTCTCTTTGACTGTCAGCTTCACAAACGGCGTTGGTTGTGTATGAGAGTTAGGATGCTTTGGAACAGTGCTTTTCAGTCTGGCAGTCAGCCGACGTGGGGCTGCACACATTTGGTACATTTTGTAAAAACAAAAAAAAACTGCATCATCAGCTGATTCATCCAAGGCAAAAAGTACAAAAGGGGGCTTAGGAGGACGGTTAGGGGCCCAAATTATTCAAGGGGAATCCCCCCCGCCCTCTGCGACCGTATATCTTGTTACTCATGTGACCGTCTCTAGCTCTGCTCTCTTTACATATGGGGGCGCGTGGCCTCGAAATGGTTGAGAACTCCCCGTCTTGGATGTTGGAACAGAAAGTCCGCGGGGGGTCAGTTGCGCAAGGCTGTCACAACACCCTCCCGGCCCCCGTTTGCCCCCTTTCTATAACTGAGCCCAGGTGAAATAATGTCACAGCCACTGATTTAGGGCGGACGAGACAGACTGGTGAGGCCCATGATGCAGAGTGCTGCTTACGTAACGGGCCGGGATGCTCGGCTAGACGAGAACATCTGCGGTCACTAACATCGGGGCACCAACCTTAAGTCTATGCCTTACAGAAGATTTCATTTCATAGACTGCTATAGATTATCAGGCTTGTGAATTAGCTACATGATTCATGCAGCTAATTCGTGAGTGTATTAGCTGACCTGGGTGACCGCTCAGACGGGCATATTGCTTGAGTATATCTGAGTAGCGAGGGGGGAGGAGGGGGCGGGCATTCAGAGCAGCAGCACCGTCGATGGTAATGACGATGACATCATTAAGAATAGGAATGCTAATGAGCTCACTGTTACAGTGTGTGCTGGGACCAGTACAGCGACAGCCGGCCTGTAGCACAGCAACACCCATCAGAGGGGCCAGATTGTCTTGGCGATCTCACTTCTAAAAGATTGAGAACGAGCGTTTGGCACGTGCCAGTTACTTTGGTTCGCTCTGCACCTCATCTGCACCGGGTGTGATGACTCGCGCCACGCTAATTAGAAGAGGGAGCTGGAAACGATCACGGATCAAAGTTTCACGATGGAGAGCAGATCAGCCTATCAAGGCGGCTTTTACGAGCCAATGTCTTAATTTGGACCGATGTTGGTGTTTGGACGGGCTAAGTCATGAACATCTGCCCACTGTTCGAATGTGCTTTGCCCTGCCTTAGATCTTACATATTTGGGAGTTTCAAAGTAAAACTTTTTGATGATAAAGTCTATCGAAAAATAAAAACCCAACACTCCACAGGCACTCTATATATAGAACTTTGACGACACAAAATATTGAAAGATTTCAGACAATGTTAACTGTTTTTAAATGTTGCACTAACCAAGGACATAGGTGGTGTACTTACTAACCCAAAGCAGCTGGTTTAACACACACATGGGACCCTTTGAAAGATTTTCTCGACTGAGATGTGAAAACACAGCAAGAACCACGCAGCTTCAAAAGGCTTTCAGCTAATATCGACGTGTGACACTACTGCGTGTGGGGTCTGGAAGGAGATGTTTGAAGATAACAGGAAACAGTTGAGTTCATTCTTTGCTCAGAGAAGAGAAAAAATGCAGTGAGCGTGGGGCTAAATAAAATAATATTCGCAGACTCCATCCTCGAACATCTCCCAGCCACCAAACGAAACAAACGAAATCCAGAAGGGAAACAACCTGAGCAAAAGAAGCCTCACTTTCTGGCACCAGTAAACTGCAGCTTTTCCGCTTTGTTCTCCTCCAGCACCTGCTCTCTGGTCCTCGTCCCTTGACACGGGCTCTGGTGAACGAGACGTAGCCCAAGGTGACTTGCCCACTCCTGGAGGGGACAGGCGTACACCCCTCGAAAATGTCATTTAGCAAGCACGCTGGGCACATGCGAATCATGTCAGCTAATGCTAATGCAATTCTGTCAGTCCCTTTACCCTCCTGATGGGAGGATGGAATATCGGGGGAGAAAAGGGTACGCATGATGGGGGGGGGTTACCCTAAGGAGAACAGACATGGAACAGAAAACAAAAAAAGTAAACCCAGCTTATGAAGGACTAGTGAAGTTTCACCTGGCCGATCGGATAAACTAAGAAACAGATCACATGAAATACTACTTAAAACTACAGGTATACAGACAGTGTAAAAGCTAACAGAATTTGGATGAATATTCCTCTGTGTTATTCCAGCTGTAAAACGTGTCAGCTGAGCCTAAGTGGCCTCATATAACTGGCAGCCAACAGACGGTAACTGCTAAAGTCACCTGAACTGCTCTTGACTTCCTGTCCTGAATTCCAGGCTTCACAGCTCAATGCAGGCCCTGGCCCCATCCAGTGAGCAGACCGGTGGAGTTAAAGGGGACCCGGCAATCCACAATCGAGGGACGAAGATGGGAAATTGGGGTACGCTCTGCCCCGGTGAGCGAACGAGGACGAGGAATGCGATCCTCACTAGTTTTCCCTGGCCTTTAATTAGCCAAAAGAGATGTCACAAAAATAGCACAGCCAGTTAAGTTTGCTGGGGATCAGCCGTTTAGGACTCTCCCTTCGAAAAATGTTCTTCCTTCTCAATGAGATTCACATATACGGTTCTTGTCAGTGGGAACTTCTGTCACATATTTGGCGCTGTTGCCGGGAGTGTCCCGCCGGCGTTGCCACGAGGCCTGCAGATCCACTTAACGTTATTTTCAGTACAGCTGCAGAGAACATGGCAAGCTGTGTAAGACAAAGAGCAGAACAAACGGAACAACGGCGGTGAACGGAGCCCCTCTGGCTGTGATGGTGCATTACGGACGGGCGACAATAGCCTATTCGCAAAAAAACAAGCTGCTATGAATTACCGCCGTCCGTGTAATTGGAAAGGCATCACAAAGCCTCAGTCGGTCGCAGAAAAGTATGAGTCAGTCACGTCTACGGACCTTTGTCTTTCCATCCCCGCTGTATCGCTCCATCTGCTACAAAGATTTCTTTTTCTTCAAAGTGCTTTCACATTTGAGCTCAGAACGTTTTGCTTAGCGTCCAATCCACGAGAAAGTAACCAAAATTTTTTATATGACTTTTTAATCCTTTACGTCTCTCCCGCCCGAAATCCAGGCAGCCCGATAGCCCTAACCACATCACTTTTTTTTTTTTTTTTTTAGGTCAAATGACAGTTTTAATGCAGTAGTTTTTTCTACAAAATCTTTATATAGTGATTAAGGAGGTGATCCAGTCAGTGATCAGGTTTAGTTCTCACCTTGGGCTTTGTGTAGCTAGACTTTGCATGTTCACATGGTATTGTAGCTTTTTCCTGCAGGCAAAAATCATGCACTTAGGCATCTCGAAACTGCAAAGTGTGTGTCTGGCTCACCCATCCAGGGAGTCCCGTCATCCTGTGATAGGATCCTGGCTTAACATGACCCTCTACTGGATGAGTGATTATGGATGATATGGGGAACATATTTGGTGGTGAAGGTGTGATGTCTTGCTTCGTAGACAGATGAGGCCTTTAAGCCTGAACACACCAAGCCAAGTTTCGGCAGTCGGAAGCTGCCAGGGTGTTGCTGAGAGTTGATGAGCGTCAGTGATGGCCAGCACTGACGCATACGTTTCGTCCTCATCGGTGCTGTTTTAACTGATTTAGCATGTTGAATCAGTGCTGGAGCTAGCCAGACAAACTGAGCTGCCTGATTGGCCTGTATGTCATCTGCTTCCTTTAGCTGTGCTGACGTGTTCCAGCACGCATTTACACAATTGACAGGAGTCGATGTCAGCCGACTGTCCGTTCGTCCGGGTCAGTGCTAGCCTTTAACCGTCAGCTTGGCATGTTCCAGGCTTTAAAGGCAACCTGTTGGGTAAATAGACACAAACGGCATGCACAAACACAGCTAGCTAAAACCGCAAGCGAACAGAAACGCTCATTAGCGCGATACGAAAGCCATTCAAACCTGTAGTGAGGAACACCTCTTTTGCTGCGCGACACACTTTTGGCCAGCAGGCGATTCATCGACACAGCATTTTACACGCTGCAATGCGTTAACTGAAAGCAGCGCGCATTTGTGCCTCCCTCCTACTGGCTGTTAATAGCTAAAGGGAAATCAGAGAAGTGACTGGATCGATCCGGCCTGCTCCAGTTGAGCCCAACAGTGTTTTCACGGCCGAAGTCCTCTCTGAGCAAGACCCATTCCTGCAGAAATTATTCCTGTAATTCTTATATTATTCATGATTATATAGCAGAAGACGATCAAACAACAAGAGATTTAAAAGTGACAGTAGACAAGGTCTAGTCATTTGACACAATATATCACATTCGCAAACAACGTTCCGGAACTAACAAGCCAGGATTCATCATTAATATCAATGTGTCCTGTAAGCCTTCTCATTAAATTCTGAGCTACTCCTTTCCAGCCTTGTGAATACCATTTCACAATTCATTAAACTGTCTTGAGTATAGAAGTACAATGGTACTATGGTACTACCTAGATTTTTCTGGAAATCAAAATTTTGCTTACACTGCTTAAGCTCCATTCTCTCGTATAATTAGTTACCACAATTATTCCTATTGTTGCACATCCGTAAGATATGGTTGTGCAGCCACAAAGCATAATTTAGACTCTTAGACACCCTTGCATTACTGAACCTTATTAATTGCATTAATTTACTAAAACTGAGGTCAGAGAGTGAATCAAAACAGGCCCTCCTTTATTTAAACAGACACTGTAATTTGAAGAGAATGCGACTTGATAATTGTTTGTTCGTAGCATGTAAGAAAGATGGAAATTTACTGATTTTGTTACTCTTCCCCAATAAAAAGCTACACTTCTTTAGAATTCCTGCAAATAAATTTCCCTTAATACCAAAGCATTGTGCGCGTAAAAAAAAAAATCTCTCTTCATTTGATGATAAGAACAGAAAAACTACCCAAGGACTGAAAATATAAGAATAAAATTATCTAATAAAACATGATACATGCCCTATTGTGTCCAGTCCACTGTAATACATTAAAAAATCCCCCATTAAATTTGCAGCTTGAATAAGAGGCGTAGAGGCCTCCAGCCAGCGGGCCTCACAGCATCTGGGCATTCGTGCCTTGAACGAGTTGGCATTTCCCTGTACCGGATTCAGTTCCTTTCTTTATTGTTATAGTACACGTCAGCGCGACGAGATTGAGTTAGCGACTCCCTGAGCAGTAGAAACAAAAACGCAAAACAAGACATAGCCAATGAATATGCGCAGAAATATATCGATCGCTATCTTTTCCCCCGAGATTTCATCCTCGCCGCATCGCGCTCAGGCTACAAGCACCTACCTAGCAGTGTCTGCCAGAGAAATAAATAATAGGTGATGCTAATGGCCGTCAGCTGGCGCAGTGTAGCTTCCATCCGTAGCCCATCATATGGCCGGTCAGGGTTTCTCATGACGGTTCGCTTCAACCGCGTTCGCCGCCCCCTCCCCCCCCCTCCCGGGTTGGCGTCTCTTCGTCTTCTTCCATCTCAGACCAGAAACGTCACGACTAAAAGCCTAAAAGCGTGGGGCTCGGGATTAACTGGACCCAACGGGACCCGGGGTGGTGGGGAATGAGCGACGGTAAGTGAAATAGGTCGAGACCGCCGTCCCAGGCAGGGAGAGCAGAGGAACACACCTGCTTTGCATTTTCGTCTTTTTAAGCAGGGATGTAGGTCAGGTGGATATTATGAGGATGTCTGCAGCGATGGTTTCCACAGCGATGCCAGCAATACTCTGTGACGCCCTCCCAACTTTGCGATGAGTCTTGACGGAAGGCCTCTTTGTCTGGGCGGCAATGTGCAAACAGCTATTCTTAGTTTCTTCCCATTATATCTAAAAACCTTTCAATAATGGCCTGAGTACCGAAATAAGGCAGCTGGTCTGTGTATTTTTTGGAGGGATGCACGCGCGGGAAGTCGGGGGCCCGGAGTCCGTAATTCGCAGCTGTTTACCAAACGTCAAATGGCTTTTGCAGTCTTTCCTGGCATTGTTGTGTTTGGTAAAGTTAAGAAGAGACTAACACTAACAAGGCCAGGGACTTTTTCAGCGACGGTGATTATGTCATCCTCAGAAAGTCCTCCCCGTAGCCCTCTATCGCCGCGGAAACCATTCTTGGGCTACTACAGCCTAGAGTGGCCCCCACATTGAATTTTCCAAAACCACAACCACATTTTCATTTACGGAGACAGGGTTGGGGGACCGAAATGACCCCGAGGATGCCTCACTCTCGTCCTGGGGACAGCGTAGCCATCTTCACTGAGACGGAGCCCTGCACATCACGGACGTGGTGACGTCTCGTTGTAAAATAAGAAACTGGGTCACGAACGCCTGCACGGTAAGGTTTTCCGGTCTTTGTTCCCTCTTCCCCTGCTCCCGCTCGAGCCCCGAGCCCACAGCCAGCCGACAGGCACTCGGATGAGATGCCCATTAGCGATGATGCCAGCGAGTTACCGTCCTGCCTGACACGCCTGAGATTGATGCCGGCGTGCCACAGCGGCGAGACCGGCGCAAACCGACGGCATGCCCCGCTCCGGCAACTTCCTCCACCGATAATTAAGAATTAATACACATGATACCAATTTACGCCGCCGCCGTGATTGATATCGGTAAACAATAGCTTGCCAATGCTAATTAGGAAAGAAATACAATCAGTATGCTAATGAAGTGTGGTAATAATGGGGGGGGGGTACCGCCCAGGAAGGCAGTGATTGAAAGGCGGGTTTAGGAGGGGGGTGCTCGCCTCATCAGGCATAGGATCTCTCGTGCCCCCAAGGAGTTCCGCACCCTTCCCCCGCTGCCTTGAAATAAAGCACCCTTGCATTGCATCTGCCTGTGTTGTGCAACATAATGAAATCCTGGGCTTTTCTGTCAAACGGCGTGATTTAGAGACGCTGTACTTCTGCCGTCTGTCTGGTTGCTTTTAGTGATACTTTGATTATAAGACAATACTGTGAATCGCAGGGAACATCCAGATAAATCCGTTCTTCACATATCATCTCACAGACAGATTTGGGTTCCTCTGATAGAGATTTTTTTTTCTTTTCTTTTTTTTTGTGTAGGATACTCCTGAAAAAATACTTCTGAAATAACATGCAAAATGAAACCCTGATATTATCGGATTAAAGATGTGATTCATATGGCTGACTTTGTACATCGGGAACAGATTTTGCCGTGTGGCGAAATGCTGTAAAACCAGACAAATACATTGAGCAACAGTGGCCAATAAGTGCCTGGCTAAAACTCTGTCATGTGATTCTGAAAACCGCGAGTGAGATCGAAGTCTAGTGCGAAAATCCTAAGGCGAAGGGAAAGACACTGACAACGAAAACCCACTCTCCCACTGCATTGAAAAGTTGCATTAAATCTAAGTGTTTTACTTAAGAGGGTGCACTATATATCAGCATGTCAACATAATGATACCATCTGCAAGTCGAAAAACCACAGAGGAGAGGTGTGTGTGTGGGTGGGTGTGGCGTTTGGGGGGGGAGAGTCAGATAGATGAGGCTGCTCATGCTGATTCCCTCCACCTGACCCCGTTAATGTCTGACAGTAAAAATTGATGTGCTCAGTTTTCTCTCTGCCCTAATAAACCCGGAACAGCCCCAGATGTTGGCCCTGAGTCCTGTAGTATCATTCTCCTTGCATATGACCACATTTCATTTGCGATCCTTTTTATTCTGAAACGGTCTTTTTCTATTTCCGCACATGCCCTTTGGCTTGAGCTGCCCCCGTGGCCTTAAAAAGGAAAACACCATCTATAACATAGCCGCAATTCCAGCATTTCTTGCACCGATCCTCACAAGGTATGACTGAAGAGGGACGGCGAGAGTTGAAATTACCAGGGTGCAGAAAAGGTGGGCGACTCTGAGTGGTGTGTGGGGAGGAAGATCCTTAATCTTATCCTTAAGAATAAAGATAAAGAATCTCATCTGCTAACCATTCTCCATTATTCCACCCCCTTCAAAGAAAAAAAAAAACAGAACAGACCACAAAAGAATCAGGCCTTTACCCAGAGGGCTTTGGGGTAGGTGACCCCAAAACCTACTGCCCTTTGGGCCACCGTGGAAGTGTTCCATTGGGGTTAGGGGAGTCCAGGCGGGTTCCTTTCCCGGCAGAATGTGCTTAGCTTCTGCTAGTGTGGCTTGCAGGACAATCTTAACATAAAAACAGGCAGGCTGGCTGTCAACCCATGAAAGAGAAAGGTCAGTCAGATTCTTATTTTTTCCCAGGGAACATAAAACACTCATGCCTTTGTCGATGTCATGTAAGTGTATTGGACAACAACATCATTCTTAATTACCGTCATAAATGATTACTGTCAGGTCACGTCAAGAGGGCACCGTCTTCCTTTAGTCTGTAGAATCTTACTCACAAGTCTTAATGGACTGTCTTTCCTTAAAATGAGCAAATAAGGCAAGTAAGTATCTTTATAAACTTTATAAACTAATAACTATTCACCATTTTACCACGTCGCTGCCTGAGAAAGCTGTCTTTGTTTCCAGTTATCTTTCAAAGAAAATACTTATACCTAACACATAGCAAAAGATTATTTTAGGTGAGGGGGAGAGCGGGGTAACGATATCACTTCCTGGGACCTGGCCTTACTCAGAGATGAGTCCTTTCTCCTTCCCATGCAAAATAAATCACGTACCACAGATAACTCAATAATAATTATGAGAACCAGACAGCCGTATGTTATAAACAGCAGTATGGGGGATGTACAGCTGGCTGGATTGGCTGGGAGACTGTAAAAACACATTGGTGACCTAGCAGACAGTATCCAGAGGTGGGGGGAGTGAATCAGGAAGAAATGAACGTTGCAGAGCAAGCGGTGGTTGTGCCTCTGAAAGCATGCGGGTACGCGGATCGGGCAATACCTGCGGGCAGTACCTGCGGGCAGTACCTGGCTCAACCAGCGTTTCTTTTGGTTGGCTGGATTGGGGAGTTTTTTGGAAGGACGGTTGCTGTAAGGAGCGGGGGTGGTACGCTCTGCTCTTTAATAACTGCACTTTTAATGGCAACCCAGTCTAGGAATGTCACAGATACACATAAAATACCCTGATTCATTTTGAGGTCCATCCAAGGTTTCCCTTAGTGGGTTCAGATGGTCCTTTTTAGCGAAATTAACTAAATGAAAAGTATTTATTCTGGTCAGGCATACCTAATACTGTACTAACGCTCTGGGTCACCCAATGTCATCCCTGTGTCCGAGCCCCAGAGCATGCTGGGTAGAGGGCCGCCTTTCTCAACCCAACTTTGTGATTCTATAAGATGCCTGAGATCCTCAGACTTACTTTTCACCCAGCAAAAATGGGAAAACCATGTTCATGTCCTGCTACACTTCAACCTTTCACTGGCTTCTGTCTCACCTTCATCTAGCCACTGCGGGACGTTTATGGTGGGGTGAATAGATGGGGGGGGGGGGGTGGCCCAGGGGCTAGTCCTGCATGTGTAACAAACATCTTCCTGTGGCAGCTACACTGCCTTGTTCTTATAGAAAGCTTTTTTTCTCTATGAAAAAAGCCCCTCGAGTCACTAGAATGACAGAATGGATAGGAGGTGCAGAGCATGCATTTCCAAAGTGTTTGGGGAGTGAAGGAACTGGTCAACCCATTTCACTTAGCCAGCAATGAACGGGGACGATAATGACTTGACATCAATCTGAGATCCGAGGTTCTGATTTGCAGCCAGAACTATCAAATGAAATCGTGCTGTCACTTTAAAGGTCATGCCACGCTATCAAAAATTAAAGCGCTGCTCTTTAGCTTGCCCTCCGGATTCGTGTCGGGACTGAAAAAATTTCACAAAAATCCACGGCTGTCATGTTACATTAATGGTTCGCTGTCTTCCATCTTAAACGCGACGCATGCATACAAATTAAGAGCCGTTACAAGGCGAGCCTTTTGAGTACCACAATGAGCTCGTGGTCTTAATGCGCTAAATAGCCTTACCGTGTTCTTACGAGAAAGAACTAACGAAAAGCCGGAATGTGAAGCCAAGTTTTCCCAGCATCACCGTCGCCAGACCCGTAGGGTGGGCAAGATGAAGTCAGGCGTTTATGTTTCTGACAGGATTCAGTTTATTTATAAAAAACACGCAACACTGTAAAGCAAACTACATTCATGGTTGTCCAAAGGTCATCTTAAGCTTCGTCGCTTCTGACAAGACTAAAAAATGTGACCTTTTGTCCGTTGCGCCGATGATATTCCTCCGTACCATGGCTACGGAAACCACAGCGAGGTTTATGTAACGACTCACATTTTTTGTTCACAGGTCTGAGGATAATTCAAGGATGATTCACTCAATCGATCTTGTCTTTGTGCATCGGTACATGGATGTTAGCACTAAGTCAGCCACGTCTACTGCGCCTAATGCTTTATCTTGTAGCGCTGATAAAAACATAATGGCTTAAAATAACAAAACAGACAGGCAGACAAAAATCATATTGTTCTCCCAGGTTTTTGTTTTTTTTTTATCAGTCAAAGGTATCATAGCACTGTAACGAAAATCTATTTAGTGCAAATTCCTTTTCATTCAATTTCATTCCCCATCTGCACAACTGTTTTTAAACTGTTTTTTTTTATATTGTATTTTTCTGTCCAATGTCCGTGTCTCAGTCCATAATGCTTAAATGTCTTACACATTTATATTCTATTTATTACTGTGTCTTACACTACAACCGATGCATCATATAGCTGAAGAAGAGAATAGAAGCACCTCAGTGTGACTTTAGCTTTATTGGAAGTAGTCATGTGACCGTGGCTCGTTTGCAGTGATGCACGCAGTCTCCTTGGAGATGCCAAGCAGTTCTCCTTTGCTCTGTCCACGAGGACTGTCCCACACCAGGGCTGCACAGCAGGCAGACAAGAAACTAAGCAAAAGATCTCTTGCTATGTGTTAGCGCTCAAGCGCTCAGACTAACTGGTAATTGCTTGGGGGCGCAGTTTCATTCTGATGAATGTTTACCTTGAATTTTCTCACAGTAAATGACCAAACAGGATAGGACCGAGGCATCGCAGAAGCAAAGAGAGACACGGAGACTCACTAATATCTAAAATACTGCAGTCAGTTGGAGCAGCTGTCATTACGAGATTCAAGATTAATGAACTTTATTGGCCATGTGTGACAGGTACATTGGAACACTTGCTTGTTCAGCCACAGAGGAGATTAAAGTGAGTGCAAAACAATACTGGACAGTGCAAAAACAAGAGAACATGCCGACAAAGTGACTTACAAAGTGCAGTAAACAGTGCTACAAAGTGCAGACTGACTGATGCACGAACTGGAAGCTGCTGGAAATGCAAATGGCGTGGAGAAGAAGATGTTCTTCACGCAATCACGGTGGTCAGGGACGAGCCTGTCACTGCCGATTCTCTGGCGGTCAACGTCTATACGAGAGGCGGAATGGAAACGCTGATAAGTAAATAATGACTGTTTTTCGTGTTTCAATGAAGCCATTAATGTTTCCTCATTCTCGGCTCTCTGGACCTCTTTTAATTTCCACGTTAGAGGAAGGACCTCATTCCAGAAAGCCTACCAATTACGGCGAGAGGGTCACGCTAATGAATCTCTTTAGGAGAAGCTTTGAAGTCATCCTATTTGCGCACATCTCCTGTTCACTTAAGCCGGGGGCCTAGAGCCCGATTGTTCACTGTCTGCACTCATAAAAGCTTCATAATGAAACTAATGAGTGACTCAGGAACTTCGAATAATCATCCTCCATTATTGCTTTAACACAACAAACATACCCGCAAATAGCATCCGTCCAATTAATTTAACCTGTGTGCCGTGTGGCAAAGCCCTTTTCATTGTTCCTCTGTAGTCTTTTGCTTTGGTTTCTTTGGGGAGATTAGTAATTAGTTGGAATACACAATTTTCCCTCCTTTGGACTTTTTGTTTCGCCTTATGTAAGTAGCTTTCTCACAGCTGCTCTGGTACATCATTTTCTACCATTGTTCCCAGTCAATGCTGAGGCAGCAGTGGTACTAGGGGAGCTAATGGTGTTTCCCTCCATACCGTCCAGCCTGTCCTACGTCGCTCCACATGTCGTGACAGAAGAGGAATGAGAGCCACGGAGCTCAGACACCTGCAGGGGGCAGCCTGCATCGGGATCGTGTCACGGGTCAAACAAGTACCATTCCAAACCAGTGGCGTCCCAAGTCACCCCCCAGCCCCCACCCCCCAGCCTCGTTGCCTCGCCAGTCGCCAGTCGTTAAGCCTCTGCCTCACTCACGTCCCTCAAAGCCTCCCCCAGGCTAATCTGCCGCCCATTAATTCCGAAACCACTGGCTCATTCGTCCGCGTTGATGTAGGAGCGACTCGGCCAATGAGGAACGGGGACGACGTCTCCTCTTCACGTGGAGCCGAAGGTGGGCGTCAAGGCGGAGGACCCCTGCAGACTCGGGGTTGCCTTGCGGCCCCTGGACGTTAATCTGTCACCTCGGTGCACACGACAGGAAATATGGCACTGGGCGGAAGTGGGAACGGAAGATTTTCCGCCGGGAGGGACTGATTCACGCGGCTGGCCTGTCACGCCCCGTCCCTTTCCTGTGAAGACAGTACCAGAGGGCGTCGGACCGATGCTCTTCCAACAGCCACCCGCTCCGCCCTGCCCAACCCTCCAGTCAAATGTACGGCCTCCCCCCACCCGACACGTCCCCCCACCCGACTCACAGACACACACCAACCACTCTTGAGAGATACACATCCAGCACTCGCCTTTTCCACACTGACTCCAGCATCCCCGTCCCCTGGAGGGGGGGGCATTTAACCCTCCCCACCCTGCTGAATGTCTCTAGCAGTCCATTTAAGAACCAGTTCTTAACCTCCGTTCCCGGGTGATTCTGTAGCGAAGGTCTCAGCATCCATGTCGGCAACAAAGAGACAGGATCGTCTCTAGGCGTCTGGAAACAAACGCTCCTTCTTCCCAAGTATCAAATTAGGCCAAACTGTATTCGGAGTTTATCGGTCGAAACATTAATATTAATCAATATATAAATATCCCACTCTTAATAGCACTCACTTTGTATTAACACTTCTACAGAGTTCTGCTCGATTTCCCTCACAGAAAACACTTTTGACACAGCAGTACAGTCACCGTCTCTGTGGCCGTTGCCCCAGATAAAGAGGCAGCGTGATGTGGGAACGTCTTCCTCTCCTCTTGTCAGCAGGCTGACACGGTTGATCCTCCAAAAACAGGTTCGTTTGTTATAGAAGAGCGAACGCGGCAACCAGAACGCGCGCGGAAATCTGCAGACAGGCCCGGTTCCTCTTCTCCCCGCACGCCGGCCTCCATGTGCCTGATACGGGAGGCTGGCTTCCTCTCTCAGCCCGGACCTTTCGGCCAGAGGTCAACGGGGTCAGCCGGCGAGGCATTGTGGTTAACAGGATGTAGGTCAAGAAGACGGAGGGCCCATTTCCTGTCGCAGTGGGGAGGCTGACTCAGGAGCAGCTTCAGAACGGCTCTGTGTGGAAATGGTGACTGCATACACTCCCCCCCCCACCCACCCCCACC
>JAODLC010000045.1:5838989-5852071 GCA_026781145.1 Hippopotamyrus pictus | reverse complement strand
CACTGACTCTGAACACCCTTTCACACTTAAGCAGTACACACTGACTCTGAACACCCTTTCTCACTTAAGCAGTACACGCTGACTCTGAACACCCTTTCACACTTAAGCAGTACACACTGACTCTGAACACCCTTTCACACTTAAGCAATACACACTGACTCTGAACACCCTTTCACATGCTAGCAGTAGCAAAATGGGTGTAAACTGTGGAATAATTTATGCTTTAACCATGACATCAGTTAGGTGTCATGCTGAAATCTAAAACAAAACTTGGGGAAATCTCATTCACTTTCCGTAAGAAAATTAAAACGATTGTATACTTATGTCCATCTGATTTTTCCAGATTTTGTACGAATAAATACACATGCTGATTATTACAGTGTAAACTGTATGTTCTCATCTTCGCCCCCAGATGGTTTAATTCTCTAAAGCCATGGATGGATCACAGCTAATTAGTGCTTTTAAGCTTTGTGAGACGGACATTTTCTTAATCACCATAATCATCCTAGATTCAGAGCTTTTTCCGATATTTTTCCCTATAGAAACTGAGCCCCAGCCCTCTGTCCCCACATGTCACCATGGCAATGACATCACGCCCACCGGCCGGGGAACGCAAGGGTGCTCGGGGCGTGTAACAGCACAGAGCAGGTTCCACTGATGTACGTGTGACCTAGGGCTGGGGCCTGCTTCCTGTCCCTGCTCCCCCCCACCTCCCCGCTTCTCTGGCCAATCCTCCACTGCAGAACCCTCCCCCAATTTAAAGTGGTTGGGGCATCTGAGCTAACAGCCTAGTCGTTATAAACAGGAGTGAAGCATGGCAGACTGGGGTGGGGGGGGGGGTCAACCAACATGCCAAAATCTTCCTTGAGTTAAAACAGCAGGTCACTTCAAAGCGATCCTTTAAACTCTGTGGACACCCGGCCTGCTTTTCTGTTTTTTTTATTTATATTCTACGCTTCACGTATTTTTTTTGTTTTCTGTTTTTTCACTGTCTGTCTCTTTCCGAGTCTGAATGCGAAATGCTTGCATATGGGCCATAAACAGAACTGCATTTGCATCTCAGATACATTACAGGTGGAGATGACACCCCCCCCCATCTAAAACCAGATGAGTTTGTGCCTCTGTCATTCGCAGGACACTCTCTCCCAGCCTTCTATGAGGGAGGGGGGAGGCAGGGCAGGGACTACACCCCCCTCCAAGGGACCGAAGGCCAGACCATCCCCACCCCCTAGCAAAACAAAGACTGCGGCAGCCCGCAAACTTGTGACAACAGAGGGAGCGGGGTTGTTATTGTGGGACCAGAGAAACATTGTAGTGGGGGGGGTAGTTTATACTCCGGATTAAAGGCAGTTCTCACTTGTAAATGTTGTAAACGGGAGATCAGGCACAGTCCAGTCTGTTTTCTGCGCCTCAGACCAGACGTCTCGTAATTATCCTCTTGGGCGTTTAGCTAATAACAATTCTGTGGGCTTATTTTAAATCTATAAAATGTGCCTTAAAGTCTTTTTTTATTTAATTCTCTGTCCTGACCCAGTGCCGTTTCTCTCTCATGTCGCAGTGATCAAATTTTTAGTTTCGCCACTAAACGATGTCGAGTACGTGCTGGAAATCAAACGAGAGCCGTCACGTCTTCTCCCCGCCCCCTAATTAGTCCTCTGTGAGAATTCTGTCTCCGCTGCTGAAAGCTGGACGCGTGTGATTATTCTCACGAGCCCCCGCGCGTCAGCTGCAGACTCTGGGGATCGCCAGGCCGGCTTCCCGTATATCTCTGCTGGCAGGCCGCTCAGCAGGCCTGCCGCAGACCCCGTTCCCACCGCCGGCGTCGCGGGACAGAGACACTCCGCTGTGTTTTTATTAAGCCTGCGGGGTGCGGCAACGTTTCGACAAGAACTCAAAAACAATATATTCACTGCGAGCTTTTGTTTTTTTTTCCCACCAAAAAAGCTGAAAAGTAAGACAGACTCTTTCCCATCGTCTGTCCCTTAAAAAAAAAAGAAACAAAAAAAAAACTAAACAAATGTCTCTCACCCACACAACCAATGGGGAGGTCTGTGAAAAAATGATGCTCAGGGCTGGGGGGGTGCAGCTGGAGCCAGCCCAGGTACCAGTGGCTCATTCTGACAGATTTCGTATTAAATTACCCACAGAGACCCCCCCTGCAGCTGGTCCCCTTGCACACGACCCCTGATAATTGGTTACCTTTGACCAGCACTCAACCTTGACCTTCAAAACATGTTCAAAACACATCAAGAAAGTTCCAGAATGCATCTCCTCATCAATTTATGACAGTCACTCTGGAGAAGCTCCAAGGGCCTGTAATCAAGTCCCACTCTTAAGGAAAAAGGATTCAATCAGCCGAGTTAGTCTGAATTAAATTGGATTAAAACAGTCACACTGGATGGGTAAAGAGAGTGTAGAGATGGCTGAGTCTCTGGGGCTGAGCTGTCAAAGCACACGGCTGGCTCATCGCTCATCGTTACCTTTATGGCATCCGTGTCTCTCGGCGTCATGCACGCGCCTCTAACGGACTATGACACGGGGTAAACGCACCTTGCGCTCTTCTGCACTCGCTTCCGGGGGGCAAGCCGTCCCCCCATCAGCCTCCTCCGGTCTCTCAACGCCACGCCGCTCAGTCACGCTGCTCTCGTCTCAGTACAGACGCTCCCAGGGTTACGATGGTCCGTGTTACGATATTCCGACTTTACGACGGGTTAGTGTTTTTCACTTATAGTACATTAATCAATAAATTTCATGTGATAGTCAAGATTTTGCCCAACTGTAGGCTAATGCAATAGTTCTAAGCATGTTTAAGGTAGGTTACCATAGGCTATGATGTTTGTTAGGTTAGGAGTTAAAATGCATTTTTGCCTTACATAACCCTATCGTAACCCAGGGTGAGGCTGTACAAACTTTTTTAAGTGCCAGAATTTAAAAGTAATACACACATACACACCTGCACCAAGACACAGACGAAGGCCTAACATCCCAGCATGTCAGAAATGTCTTGTTTAGCCCTTGAAAAGCACCGCCGTTGTGCAGGGATTAGCCTCCGATACTCTGAGGTGTATTTTATTTCAAACGCCTGTCGGGGAGTGTAAACTCTGAATGCTTCAAAGCTGCGACCGGCACCTCCAGCTGTCCCCCCACCCTCGAGAGCTAAAATTACAGGTCAGCCACCTGAACTGGGCTGCTGGGATGGGGGGGTCCTGGTCAGCCTGCCTGCTGAAGCCTAACCAGCTGGACTGGGGGCCCAGAGATGATAGCGAGTCTCCCAGTGTGGCTCCTGCAGATGTGCTCTTGGAGTCCGGAAAAATCTACCAGTTACTGACCTATTATCAGTAGCCACTTATCCAATCAAGGCTGCTGTATGTGGAGGGGGCGTGGCCACTTCAGGAGGGAGGGTCAGGTGGCCAATGTTCAGTCCCTACCCAGTGTTGGGGAAGTTACGTGCAAAATGCTGTGCTGTTCAAACCGCCCCCCGGAAAAAATGACGCCCCTCTGTCAGGTCTCAGTGCCAAGTGCTGCCGATCCGGATCCCCACCCCCCCAGGAGGGCAGGGAGCGCACACACATACCCAGGTCGGCTTCAGAGAGCCCAGTTCACCTGAAGCACCCCCCGTCCCTCAGAGAGTGACAGTAGAGCAGAGCATCATGGGAAGCCTGAGGCCCACACAGGCTGAGTCAGAGCTGGACTCAGAGCTGCCGTACTGGAGGAGGTGACAAGTCTCCCCAGCAGAGTTACGGAGAGGGTACAGCCCCCCCCCCCCTCCACACACACAGACACACACACGTGCCGAGCACCAAGCTGGAGTAAACCCTCCCCATCATGCACCCTGCCGTGTTACATGACTCACCCAGGAAGAGATGTTTGACTCAACAGCAGGTGAGGTAATGATCTCGATTTCCCACCAGGAGAGCCACCCCCCACAGATAAGGAAGCAGACATGTCACAGCTTGCCCCCCCCCCACCTGTCACTGAGGTCGGCTGGTGGTCAGCCACGTGGTATCTGGGCCCCACACTACCGGTGAGCCTGTGCTTCTTCCTGCCTGAGCTAACAGGTTGCGACAGGCTCACCGATTTACTCCTTTATGCATTTATATTTGTATTCTAATCTGCATCAATCTATCAAGAACCCCCCCCCATGAAACACACAAAAAAAAAAAAACTGGGGCACCGATGTAATTTTCCTAATAGAATGTCACTTTCACGGAGCGACGCCCTCTGCTGGAGGCCAATATTCTTTAATTATAACCTACAAGGAGGATTCCGCTGGAAATGGATACATTTTTAGAAATCCCAGCATCCTCAGTAGGGTGAGGTTAAAGGACTGCATGTTGTGACCATCCGCTGGACAGAGGAACTTAATATGCTACCCCCCATGCACTCTGTATGAGGGTGGATGCGGCGTCCATGGTAACGGTGTGCACGGTAACAGTGGGCACGGTAACACCACAGCCCCAACGCGTAAGCTAATATACAGTCACACACCCGCCTCAGGTGTTACATTCTGGCAGGAAACTTGGGCTGAAAAAGTGGCTTTTATATAGGTGGGGGGATGCCATCTCCCCACACAGGCAGGGATGATTATATATCTGAACTCAGACAGCCCATACCTGTGTGTGAATTAAGATGTGTGTGTGTGTGTGTGTGTGTGTGTGTGTGTGTGTGTATGTATAGGCCCCTCAGGGGGAAGAACAAGCATCAGCCCAGACATCAGTTCTCCACAGTCTCAGTGGTGGCTTCTGGCTCCTCCTGGCCTGACAAAGAGCAGCTTTAAGCAGACATCAGGTTCCTGCTGAAGCTGGCTGAACTTCCATATGTCCACCTCACACTTGTGCATCCTTAGGTGGTGCTTTTTCAAGTACCTTACCCATGAGCTCCACAACAAGGCCCTTCCTGGGAATGGACCCAACAACCTTCTGTCCTTTTTCCATAACCCTAGTCCAAACCAGGGTGCAGGTAAAAGGGACATTTTCATGTTCTGAGACTGGGTACTACTGCAAGGTTGTGCTGAGGAAAGTTGTGCATGGTGATTGTATCAATGTATAAATAAATATTACAAAAGCACAATAACGGGGAATGAAGCACACATGCCCGTCTGTTTTGGTACAGAATTCTCCAATGGGCCCTAGAGTCCAAAATGAAGTGTTTTCCATCTACAGTCCATAATAGCCTATGCATCTGTGTCCTCATGTGTTACATCATTTGCGGAATACAAATCCAGTTCTTTTTGGTCCCGATTAAGCTAGTTAGGCTCTTTTTTAATTTAAGTAATCCTTCGGAATCCAGCGGCCGTTTGTGCATCTCCGCATGTTGACATCGTCTAGCGCTGGTTTTACCCGAGCGGACGCCATGTGATCAGTTAGTGCTATAGCGGCTAATCGTTTTAATTAGGCTAGAGTCTGCAACTGTCGCACCATGCGACCACATCACGTTAGCCCCCCCCAGCCCTGCAACTATGGGTTCTTGATTATAACCGGAAAACAAACAGATCTTGTCCCGTTCAGCTCCTTCTCACTTGGCAGCAGGGTCCAAATGCTTCACTGTTGTGCCCAACATGGAGTTAACACAGCAGCACCGAGCCTACAGAAAGCACGTTTTTTTCTCTTCATTGACACGCTCCTCACTCCCCAGCCTGTGGCACTTCGGGGATCTAAACTTACTCCCCAGCAGTGAAGGGGGGGCTGATGGGCACAGCGCGGACAGCCTGACTGCCGCCCGCCTTGACGGACAGCAAATTAACTGCGCGCACGTCGCTTCACAAATGTCACTCTGCTGTACTTTGCCCCCCATCCCGGAATGTGGATCAGGCCCTAAACGCGGGTGGCGGGGACCATCCTGACAGGACGGCATCCTACCAAAATAAACAGAATTGCACTGGGGGCATCTGAGCTGTCATGCCCCCCCCCCCCCCCCCATTAATAGGACATGGGATGCACAAGTGCCTGGATCACCAGTGCTGACCTTTTGACCTTTGACCTCGTCTGCATAAACATGGACGGGTCAGATTCCAAAAGTGATAAACTGCCCCCCCCTCCCCATCTTACACCCCATGGACACTCTTGCAACTTCAAAACCAATGGCTGACAGGCGACTGGCCCCCAACATCTTCCAGACATTCCATCCTCAAGCAGACGGCTGTGATGCAAGACTGGCCCAACCCACGGGGCCTTCGTCTAGGAAAATGCCGGATAATCACTTTCACAATAAACCCATCAGTGCCGCGAGCGCAGTCATCCGCATGTGACACTTTAACCCGACACGCTTCGCGTCAGGAGAACAGCCCCTTTACGCTTCCCCCTTTGCGTGGCTCTGTACTGTATACACAAGCCCGCTGTGCAGAGAACAGGGACGGGACACGAACCCGGCTCCCTGGGTCACATCCCAGAGGCCTCCTTATACCACATCCATGGCCAGTTAAAAAGTGTATCAATAGCTGGAAGCTGCAGGTTGTTTTGGATGGAAATAAATAAATATAACAAAAGCAGAAACTAAGACTATATGTATATAATGTGATGCAGGGGCGTCATTAGGCATCATTAAAATGTTGTTTACCCCCCAAATAAACGTGTATTTATTGGTTTAAGAATAGTTTGCCATCGCCGACTCCCCATAAAGACTCCCCTATCCATTCATCTCTAACCACAGCACTGATGTAATGCGTGTATTTTATTTTCCATTTATGATCAATACGTCCTCAGTGAGAGTGGTACCTGTTTCTTGTCCCTGTTGGTTCTGGAAACAGTACATAAAGAGGTCCAGACCCATCTAAAGGGCTCCGACCCCCCCTGCCGGAAGCAGCACACACAATAGTCAGTAGGGGAATCAGCCAGTTATGGCTGGGGTCAGAGTTCTGTTAGAGCAGACTGATTACTATATGAACCCCGCCCCCCGCTAAGGTCTGAGAGGCGGCGAGATCCGCGGCATGGAGCTGAGCCATCGCTGCTTTCAGTGAGCCGCTGAGCTCGGCGCCGCATGACAATGACACCCAGCTGGCACAATCCACCCCAAGCTGTTTGCTGCGGAAGCTGGAAGAGGAGGAAGGAAGGAGGTCCAGCCGCTGAATACAGGCTTCCTGGTCTCCATAAGTAGCTTTCTGTTCCTTTCAGGTGTTTGTCTTGTTTTTTATTTCTTTTTGTGTTTTTGTGAGGAGTAAGTCTTCAGTGCCCGAGGGTCTTTTGCAGTGACCTGCCTTATCTCCAGGCTCAGAGGCTCACTGTCTTTTGCAGTGACCTGCCTTATATCCAGGCTCAGAGGCTCACTGTCTTTTGCAGTGACCTGCCTTATCTCCAGGCTCAGAGGCTCACTGTCTTTTGCAGTGACCTGCCTTATCTCCAGGCTCAGAGGTTCACTGTCTTTTGCAGTGACCTGCCTTATCTCCAGGCTCAGAGGCTCACTGTCTTTTGCAGTGACCTACTCAGCCTTATCTCCAGGCTCAGAGGTCCCACGTGGGCCGACACCCCAGCCTCTACACCCCTGCGTCGCTCACAGGTGAGCTCACCTTCTTTTAAAAGTGCCCCCTCTAGGCGTGGGGGGGCAAGGACACTCCCGCACGTCACAGTTGGCTGAGACTGTGCCTACGACCGTCACTTCCTGCATGAGACTGAACCGCTTGGTGCCTCAGACATGCGACACGGCCACTGGACCGAGCCTCCGGGAAAGTGGACGAAATTGCAGGACCAGGCGTGGGGCAGGAGACTGTGACGCCCCAGGTGACAAACGCCCGGCTGCACCAAACGAGAAGCGTCACCCGCTACTCAGAAAACTCCCTGATTGTCAGCCATTCCTGACGCGTCCCCAAGACACCCCCCCCCCCGTCACCTGCAGGTGATTTTTACTCTGGAAACCCATTAACCTCACAGATCGTGGGGCTGACGTCGCTCGTAACCCCTTTGCGGGGCTTTAAAAATCACCAAATGTTCCTTCGCACCCAGCAAGCCAAACGTTTGCACCTGTGTTTCATTACAAGCCAAACGGTTGCTGTGTGACGAGGACAGTGGCAGCTCCAGGCCCCGTTTTAAAGGCTGTCGAGTGAGCAGCATAGACCTTTCATGTTTCACTAAATGCAATACAGCGCATATTGTGTATTTTCACAGAAATATCGTTAAGGGTGCGTAGCTGTTCACGGTCTGATAAATTTCCTCCATATAAATCCAGTATATCCCGGCTGGTGCAGTGTGTCCACACTCCAGCAGGGCGGCGCCTTTCATCTGGACACCCCTTGCTGGAACCCGGATCAAATGGAAACAATGGAAACCCCGCAGTCAGAGACCCTGCTGTCGAGTCAACAGCCCCCCCCCACCCCAAACACACACACACACACAAACACACATACACACACACGCACACACACACACACACACACCGCCTTGCCCCGCCCCCTCCCTGGAACCCCACTGTGCCCCAATTCCGCGGCTCACACCACACTTCCTCCTTCCTACACTCTCACTCTCCGTCCTCGGGAGAAATACCTGACCCCTGAGGCCACACAGCCCGCAGTCACATCACTGTGGCTCCTCCCCTTCTCATAAGACCCGCCCCTTTCATATCCCAGACACTCTACACTCTGACAGCCCGATGCTCCAACGCGGAATGAGTGCATAACAATCCAAATGTCACGTCTCGTTCCGGAGATAAAGCCGTCCTTTACAATTCGACATCATGATCCTAAGTCATCTCACTTATCCAAAACAACAAAAAAAAAAACATTCAGTCAATAATATCTAAAACCTCATAAATATACGTCTACAGAAACTGGGCATCTGAAAAAAGCCAGGCCAACAGATGGGCAGGAAAGCATCTGTTTATGCGAGATAAGATACTTCCACTTGTTGTGTTTATGAGTATAGGTATATAGAAATTCTTTCACATATCACATCTTGCATTCCTAAGAGACACACAAATAATGATGAGAGCAGAGTCTGGGGTCACAGCACATGACCAGCGGTTTATCCCTGGTACACTGTTCGGTAATATTATTGCTTTTCTGGCCATGGGATTTGAACTAGCAACCGTCTGGACACAGGGACAGATTCTTAACTACACATCACCCCTGCTAGAAAAACAGCAAAAGTCCTACATTTAAGTTAAGTAGGTACTATTATACTATCAGAATGGAAGACACATCCAATGTGGAGAAATGGGAGCCATTTGCAGTCAATTTTGGAACCGGCTTTTCAAAGCACTAACAGCGAAAACATTGCTTAAAGATAACACGGTGATTCCAGGAGGTATTTCATATTCAGTATGATTTTAAGGACTGTTAAAAACGCAGGCATGTAGAAACACTTGGAAAGAGTTTGTCATCATACTTTAAGTAGAAACCACCCTGGTGCAATCGCAAATTTACAGTGGGTTTCTTTTTAGGTTCCTTGTTTATGGACAATAATCATAAGACTGCGGTCCAGAACTGATCCCACTTTTCCCTTTCCCGAATGTCATCTCCGGGAAATCGCACGCCGTCAAATCCCTCATGCCGTGCATTGTGGGTATAAAGCTAAACACACTCAACCATGCATTGTAAAGTGGTCTGTCAAGATGAGCTGCAGGAGCTATTTATTACCGGCTCCCATTCAAGTGGTGGGATACAAGCAATTTAACAAGTCAGGGGAACAATATAGGCGAGGCGCATGGTAATCAGCGGAGCGCCAAAGACGGTATACGATGGCCCTAATTCATCATATACTATTCGAGAACGAAATGTCACAAATGTGGACAAATAGATTAAACATGAGATGGAAAAATAAAACACAAATAAGAGAGCGGTTAATGCCATGTAGAGCACGGGTATCCTCAGAGGACGACCTTTTCGTCCCATTTCCTACATCTCTCCCTCACTACACCCAAAACGATCGGGTCACGCTAAATTTAACTCGCATCCACATATTACGGGAGTAATTAGCGGCGTAAACATTGGAAACACACTAAATAAAACTTTTAAAGTAGGCACGCATCCGTCAGGCATTGAAGCTGTGAGTATGGTGTCAGTTGTAGGCTGGATCGCAGCCCACATGTGTCCACCGTGAACCTGGGAATGACCCACCGACGGCGCTCGATCCCCGCCCTGTGACTCTCAGCACCGCCAGCTGTCAGCTTTGTCTGAGCCGGTGCGACGGACCGAAGCACATCCGGCATAGATCTCACAGCATGTTATATATACAGGCTAATGCATTTATACTTATATACATTTACCTAAAAAGTGCTTGCATTATAAATCAATAATACACATATGTTTAAGGATTCGGCCATGTTTACTCGCATGTATGTCAAAACAAAGGGTTACAACCAGAATTAATGTTCCTTTTTACACCCTACCCATTGTAGTAAATAAATAAGTAAATGTTATGAACAACTAATTGCATTTGTCTTATTTCACAGAAATTCCGGGAGGCGAGGATTTAATTTCTGGTGACATTTAACGTTTTTAAGTATTTTGACACAAAAGCACGAACACAATCCTGTGAATAACGAGCTGCTGCATTTCCAGGCTGACCCCAAGCAAAATACTCATCAAACCGTGCAAATTTGCATTTCCGAAACGGGCTGGGTGGTTCTGTAGTAAAAACAGACAAAACGATGCCAAAATACTTCTGTCAGAAAATCAATTACTTTCCCACATAACTCAAGAAGACATTGAAATCTGCCACCATTTATTCATCTTACGAATCTTTAAATTTTTTACATAATGCTCGTTTCGCCTCTTCCATGCAAGTTAGTAAGGGCAACTTTTCTTTCAGATTTCAGGATGCAAAATGCGTCCTTGGTAGAAAAATATCAATGGACAGTCTGACCGTGTGGTTCAATTTAAAAACGCGCATCTGTGTATTGCTACCTATGGGACTCACATCAAGTTGGACTGGTGTAGTTTATAGAAATAAATAAATAACACTAGTCTCAAAACAAAAGAAAGCAAGGTTTGACTTAGACAGGAATAGAGACACGGTCCAGGATAATCAGGAGCAGATTATTCAGTTTACAATAGAAGAACAACTTGCCGATCGGCATGCTTTGAATGTCAGCAATATGTCATCGCATATAGCCGCGGTCACACACGGTAAATTTCGTGGTATGGATGCACCCTTACCTCCAGTCGGGCTGGGTGGCACATCGCCACAGCAGCACCTCGCCGATAATGACAGGAGGTACAGGACGGTTAAAATTTCAAAGTTTTCTTTCCACTGCCGGATGGTCATATCGCCCGGCTTGGGAAGAAAATGCGATGAAATCCCTTCACAGCGGCTCCACCATAATATGAGAATCAAACAGCTGATGGGCAGGATGTACGAGACCCGCAGCTGGAGAGATCCCGCAGACCCGCTGCTGCGTGCGAACTCATCAACTTTAATGTCAGGTCTAAAGTCCAAGGAAGAGGTGCGCGAGAAAGGAGGCGAAAAGCGAAAGAGAAGGGACAGCACGGTGCAGATGGCATGTGGTTCTCGCAGACATCGGATCAAGCTGTTTTTACAGTGAAGCGAAGTCATGTCTTCAAGTGCGACCATGTGCGTTGTCAAAGGCGTCCGCGGGGTCCTAAAGCCGATCACGGCCAAGGCACGTTAGATCAGGAGTGACCAATCTTATCCGCAAAGGACCGGTGTGTATGCGGGTTTTCGCTGCAACTCCCTAATTAGATCACTAATTAGAGGACTGATTGGCTGAAGAGTCATCACACCTGGGTTTGAATAGCTGACCTACAGGTTATCCCAAAAACCTGCATACACACTGGCCCTTTGCGGATAAAGATTGGCCACCCCTGCGGTAGATGGACTGATGTTGGCTTGTCAAAACTCTACATAAATCCAACCGTCTATCGCCAACGTAATCACGATCATGACGTGTGGGAACTGAAACACAGGGCACAACACTGGGGTACACCCTGAATGGGATGCCAGTCCATCGCAGGGGACATTCATGCACACCATCACACAATACCAGTTAGTCAAATTGTATTTTCTTCACAATGAGAAACCCCCACAACCCCAGATGTGTGAGGAAGCAGGAGTGCCCTCCAACTCAAATTCTGCAAATAGTTACAATCCAAGAACCCCGATTTTCATAAAATTTTGGAAAAATGCATTTCATTTGTATTCAGAAATATGTCTATTACTGTTATGATTATTAGAGTCTATCCCTCAATTATTACTCCATCCATCCATCAATCCATCCATCCATCCATCCATCCATCGTCCAAACCCTTATCCTGGGCAGGGCTGTAGTTGGACCTGGTGTCTACCGCAGCCACTACAGCGATCAAGCCTGGGGTAGTCCTTGGTCCGGATGCCAGTGAATCACAGAACCACACTCACACACACAGCGATGCACCACAGGTGAGTTAGAGGTGTTAATTCACCAGACTGCATGTCTTTGGTCGGCGAGAGGGCGCTGGGTTACCTGGAGGACAGGAAACTTGCGCTACGTGAATCATTTACCCATATTTCAAGGGTTTATCATGGACAGGGTCACGGGTGTTCATCTTTCACATTTAATTAAAAAACGCTTTCATGAAGCATGAAGCGGCTTCCTGTGCGAACTAACTAGCTGCTGCAAGCATGCAGAAGTGCTGCAGAGCCCCCGGTGTGCTCAGGGAGGTTAGGGAGCACCTAGCCGGCGTCCCACACGAAGCACCACCACAGGCCGGCAGATGCTGTGGTTCCACTCCGTTTAGTATAGAGCTGCGTGACGGGACGCCCGCACGGCTGACCGTTCTCCCGCGGCCGCGGGCAGATGTCTGGGGCGGAGCCCATACCTGAGGCACCTTGGAAATGGTGAAGATGGAGCGATTCCAGGGAGTATTGATTAACTCAAGCTTTAAGCCACAAGTTAATTCACAATGTGACATCAAGTAAAAATTAATCACATTATAACATTTTTTAATCAATTATATTAGAGTACTGCCCTGTGCCAGGTACCCCCTCCTGAGTTATTCACTGCCTTGCGCCCAAACACTCCCAGAAAAAGGGGTACAGCCCTGGTACAAACAGCATTAATGCACCTAGGGTGACCACCTACTCCATGTCAGGAGGGACGCTATGAGCTACAACAGGATTTGTAAACTGCCATTTCATCCATTTCAATTAAAAGGACCA
>JAODLC010000045.1:5793234-5838889 GCA_026781145.1 Hippopotamyrus pictus | reverse complement strand
CGAGCACAGAACCCTTTCAACTTTAAAGTAATTCGTAAAAGCTGAAGTAGCTCATAGCGTCCCTCCTGACATGGATTGGGTGGTCACCCTAAATGCACCCCAAAGGTACAAAACTGTTCCTGTACCTTAAATTAGACTAAATGGTACATTTACCATCTACCTGCAATTGGCAGACCCTTGAGGGTACAGCCCCAGTGACAAGCAATTGTACCCTCAAAGAGCAGTGGGGTGGCACAGTGAGTAATTCTGCTTTACCTTTCCAGGAGGGGGTGCCAGAGAGGGATGGCTACTCTGGCAGATTTAGGGGACCTTGGATGCTAAAAAGGGAGCATCTGCTTAGCAAATCGTACCCATGCTAGACTTCATATTTCTTTATATTGAAAGTGCCAACCCTGCTTTGGGGGGCAAAGGTGATATTTTGTCCTGGGGGGTTTCTAGGTGACCCCCTGAGTCACAGGCCACTTTGAACACTGTGGTAAGAGGTTTGAATCCCACCCCGGCTCAGTGTGTGTGCACTTTGCATGTTCTCACCCTGTTCCGTGGGTTTCCTGCTGGTAGTCTGATTTCCTCTCACACTCCAGAGACTGGCATCTCTAAATTGCCTGTGTGTGAGTGTGACGCCCAGCGATGGACTGGCATACTTGTGGAAGATGGGAGGACTAGCTTTCGATCTACGTGATTTGTGTGCGACTAGGGACACCATTTTAATGATTTCCAGCAAATTACCTCTAAAAGGAGGCGCAGATGGTTGAAACAGCACAGAATCCTATCTCTCCACCGCAGTTCTTCTCCCATCCTCTAGGGGGACTTACATAGTCTTTATGTCAAGAGGAAACTGACAGATCGTAACAAACAGCCGCCCGTTCAGTCTGGGTACGTCCATGAAAATCCAGTGAAAACCTCAGCGGCCGCCACATGGACTGCCCCGGAGGGGGTTGCACCTCCCAGATGGTCAGTTTTGGCTGCTTTGGGTGCCTGGGGGGCCAGTGACTGCCTGGAATGCTGTGGTCATTCACCTGACTCCACTGCAAATGCCAGGATGTAAATACCTGTTCTTCTATTCATAATATGCACATGCAGTGTATAATATGTTGACGTTTATTTACCACATGTACTTAACTAGGGTACAACATCAGGCCACAGTCCTGATTAAAGATATAATTTAGTCTTACAATCAGAATCTAACGCACTTTCTTACAATCAGAACCTGTCTTATTTGTGACCGTTCCTGTAAACTTTGGCTATTTCTAGTTACAAGGTTGTCTTTCTGAAAGAGTTATTTGCCCTTTGGTGCAAACAGAAATTTGGTACAGGGGATATTTCAAGGCTAACCTCTACTTTTGAGCTATTTGATGCTTGATTTCCTCTGTAATGGGCTGTATGGATGACTGTCACATTCTCCTACTCCAAGATGGATGGATCAAGGGCAAAGGGTCAAGCCTTAGGTTAAGTCAGCTGCGTGTTCCAATCATGTAGGCTGATGGTATCGCCCACCCAGGATGCCCCACTGCTTTAAAGAACCTCATTGCAAACGATCATTGGCCGTTGCCTTAAGAATCGCTCCAGAGGACACCAATCGATGTGGAAAAGTGAAACGCATGTCACTGTGCGAGGCGCCGGCTATGAAAGTTCTGCAGTTTGATCTAAACAGGAAGTGACATCGTTGAGTCGGTGTTTTTTCACAGGTCACTCTAGCAGCAGAGATGAAAAGCGTCATAAATAAACCCGCAGCAGAAATGCGCTTCTCTTTTAATGAACATGAACTCTCACTTTACATTTGGGCAGCGCTGAAACCTGACATCCTTGGGGAAACAATCGGGGAAAGGCATGGCGGCGTACGCGGGCTGCGAATGTACCGCCGTCAGCAGCCGTTTGAAGTCGGAGCGGCTGGTGAAAAGAGGAAATGGCAGCACGCTGTCCTGGGCGGTGATTACGGCACTGGGGCACGGACCGGGGGGGGGTGTCTGCTTTTAAACATGCAAATTAAAAGAGAACAAATTCCTTCTTCTGGGTCAAATCTTATTACTGGCCAACAGAGCAGCCAAAATGAGCCACTTGTTAGGAGGGTTTGTGGTCTTTGTAAATCTTTCCTTGTGGTATAAGTGGACTCTTGTGACCTCAAACGCCTCTTTATTGGCTCTAAACAATCGGTCATTTATCCCCCTCACAATTAAATCCGTTCATGCAAAGTAACGACCTGTGGTTTCACTTTATTGACATATAGGGACTCATTCCGACGTCACCAAAAGGCAAACCATTGGACCGTTTGCATGGAAGTAGGAAAGTTGCATCTATTTGGAGCGTACAGATGTCTTACGTTTTCTGCATGAAAATGTAACTTGGGATGACTTTTTCACAGCATGAAAATGCTTCTGTGTTCAATCTGAAATGTCTATCTGAAAGTACAACCTTATTTAATTAGCTGTCTACTAATATTTAGGGTTATATTTTGATTTGGGTTATATTTTGATTTGATTTGTATCTTCAGGCAACAGATTCAGCGTAGATCCCCTTTTTACAGGAATGGCTTTGAGGCGCACAGAATGAGGACAGAAAAATCCCACTGTAGACAATCACGCCGTGCCCGTTATGGCAAACACTGCATGTGCAGCAACCAGCAAAGAATGGATTTGAAAAGTCAACACCGTCCCATCGTCTGAAATATCTCTGACAGAGTCCATGCAAACCGTGGGTCTCCTGAGTGTCATTAACTGGGATTTCCTGCTCAAAAGAACAGAGCCCTGGAACTCCAGGGGGTGTGATAACATTGAATAGGTGATGGTGGCAATAGGGGGGGGATTTTTGCAACATGGCTTGTTTTGTTACCAATTTAACCAAGAAATAACCTCATAGAACCTATTCCTGAGTGTCAAAGTTTATTTTAAACAGCGTCAAACATGGTTAATTAACTCTAGAGGACATGTTAGAGTAAATATACAAGTGTTCATCCATCCATCCCTCCATCCTTCCATCCATCCATCCACCCATCTTTCAGAACCCCTAAGCCCAGGCCACACAGGGCATGAGGCAGGGGACTCCTTAGCTGGGATGCCAGGCTGGCAAAGGAATGTGCGACCAGAGATTTGTCAAAACAAACTTCAATACAGATACATCTGAAAAGACCACATTTTTTGCGTAGATTTGTTGACATGCTACACTCTTACAAGATCAACATTAGGAAGTAATCTTTGAACAGCATGAAGCACAAAAGCACTATGCAACGTGGAGCGGATTTCTACCAGATATCTGTGTATATTGACTTATTTCATCACCTTATAAATATCAAGATCCTCGCTTTTCTGAGCCTAGAAACCCAACCGTTCTAATCTGGCTGAACCCAAGTTGGTTACATTCCTTGCCATTACGAAATCACGGTGTTGCAACGCAGCACTGATAAGCCAGACGTTTTAAATTTCATTCATCTGACCCCTTCATCCAGAGTAACTTACAGTTGAAGGAAGGGTCATAATTTATGTGTGTTCTGCTGGACTCGACCCCACAACCTTTGCATTATTAGTGCAATGGGCTCCTTGCAGAGCGACAGGAGTAAGTACAAACCATCCATCCATGTATTTTCTGTAACCGCTTGTCCTGTGCAGGGTTCCCTTCATGAGAGGGACCAACCCAGGATGGGGGGGGGGGGCAACCCATCACTGGACAAACTCACATACCACTCACTCACTCCTACAGGCAATTTGGTAACTCCAATAGCCTCAGTATGTTTTTTGAGTGTGTGGGCAGGGGCACCCAGAAGAAACCTCATGATGATACAGGGAGAACAAGCGAACTCCAGACATGCGGACCTGTAGCCAAGACTCGAACCCTGACCTCAGCAGGTGCGAGGCAACAGTGCCAACCGCTGCACCACCGTGCCACCCCTCACTACTAGCTCTTACACAGCATTACAATGAGGTGCCAGCACTGGGCTTGAAGAGCTGCTGGCAGCATGACTTTGGGGACGTTGGCGCGCTGGTCTGATCCTTCTCCGTGGCCACGCTCCCCTAAGGCTCCCCTTGATCTGCCTGTATCTAAAGCCAAAGATGCCTCCTCATAATGGTAATGGGTACAGCAAGCGAGCGGCGACACAAAGGGAGTGACGGGATTGGCTGATGAAGCGTCATTAGCTCCATGCGGCCCTTAATGTCCCCTCAGGAGTGCGTCTCACTCTGCACGCGCCCACCGGCGTCTCATCCCTAATAACGCAAAATGGCTCCTCAAAAGGTAAAAGCGATCGAAGGACCGCGGCTGGCCGATGGCCGGGCGAATGTAGCGCATCTTAAGGGGCCGGGTTTTCAAAGGGAATCCTGAATGGCTTGCAGGTGAAACCGGTTTGATCTGAGCGGGGGTGGGGGGGACAGAGCTGAAGCGGCTCTTTGGGGAGGGTGTTCGTAGCGGCAGGCCGTCTCCGGGTCCTTTCAGTCAGTCTTCCTCCGGAGAATCTGATCCAGTAACTTCTGCAAAAAAAAAAACAAAAAACCTATTAAAACAGATTGTAGTCGCGAGCGTCTTTTATGGCAGATCAAACCTATTTTATATCCATGGCTCCATCAGGAAGGTGAGTTTTACGGTAATGGATCTGATTGCTAGCTGGCTGTCAGTGATATTTATGCCTGTTACTATAATATCAGGCGAAGGATGGCCATGGTTTTTTAGCGCGTCCTGTGGAATTATGTCGGTATAACTAGAGGATGAAGGAAAATACTGCATACAGATGGCCGCCCAGGGGCTGAGCTGAGATTGGGGTTGATGAGCTTCCCATTGACCCGTCCTTCAGGCTGGGCTATTTTATTTTCTCTCTTGAAAATGCCTCCACCCCGAATCTGCTTCCTGGATAAATCTGCCCCCAGACGTCCAGTCTCAGATCCTGGCATCCTGCCCCCCCTTCTCATTCCCCCGCCCCCCCCGGCCAGTCCACCTGTCCAGTCAGATCCCCGTTCTGACGTCAGAAGGCCTGATGTCTGCCTCCACAAATCCCGACTCCTCCCCTCCAAATGTCTCGGTACGACCAGGTGCGGATGCCGTGGGGGGGCTTGGGGCAGTTTTGCTGGGGGTGAGGGGTCGGACCCCGGCTAACCTGCCAGCAACGGTCCTCCAAGCTCCTGTGTGAGTACCCACCACAACTTGGCAGCAGAGGGCGAGGGCTGGGGTCCAACAGAGCCAAAAAAAAAAAAAAAACCCACCTTCACGCAAATATCGAGCTTATATTTAGCATTAGCCCTCCCCCCCGGGTGCCTGTTTCAAGGCGAGCCAAGCTCACGGAATCCGGAGCGACGTGTGTCTTTGAAAAAAGTCAGCTTGCCGGATAGATTCCCCCAGAGGCTGTCTCAGATTAGACACATCCTTCATCACAATTTATAAACACTGCGTTGTCTGTGGACAATTTTTCCGTGAGGATTCTTTCTGGTGTCAAACGCGGCATCAGGTGACGGGGTCAGGGGATTATGTCAAATCTGGGTTTATCCCTCCATACATTTTCTATCCATTTATCCTTGTCGGGGTCATAGGGGACCTGGAGGCCGTCCCAGGCAGCATAGGGCACAGGGCTGGAGTCTGCCTTGGACGGGAAGCCAGTCAACAACCGGGCACAAACCCACACACAGACTCAGCACACACACTACAGGCAATTCAGAGATGCCAATTAGCCTGACTGCGTGCCTTTTTACTGCAGCAGGAAGCCAGAGTCGTGGGGAAAACCTGAGCGATGCAGGAAGAACATGCGAACCCCAGACACAGAGAGGAGGAGGGACTCGAATGCACAACCCACAGTATATCAAAATATAGCGATTACAATAATTACAATGACAATAGAAGCCTGTAATTACCATATCAACAGGACAAGACAAGGTCAAAATGACAGAAGAGGTATAATGTATAGCCAAAATAAGTCACAAATATGTAATTTTACACATTTGACATCCTTTCAGTATTTCACTCAGTAAGTGTGGGTTCTAAGAGGTAGCTGTGGGAGCCTCAGCGGGTCCAGAGATTGCCAAAGGACATCTCGAGTTCTGCCAGTTTGTCAGCCTGTCACAGGCTGCAGTCATGAAATCTTACAAGGAACCCTCCTCAAGAAGCTCAACAGTGACCTCTGCTGGGCAGAAAGTTAATAAACTAATTATACGTGCCTCACTATCCAAACGTTCTTAATCCCTAAATAATTTGACTACTTGCCATTTTATACATTAAAATGTCCATGAATTATTTTTAAAAATATCAGGAATAGGGGTGCGGTGAATTGCAGCATACCTTGCGATGTAAATGGAAAAGTAATGAATGAATCTTTTTTTTAGTGGGCAGTGGTGGCTTGATGGTTAGAGAAACGCACTTGTGGGCGAAAGATTGCAGGTTCGAATCCCCCACCAGCAAGTCACCACTGAAGTACCCTGAGCAAGGTACCATCCCCAAGCACTGCTCCGCGGTCGCTGAATTAGCTGCCCCCTGCTATGTCACGAAAGTCACATATGGGTTAAATACAGAGGACACATTTCGTCGTTGTTGCGTGCTGTGCTGAGGTGTGTTAACACTGATTTCTAATTCTTAAATGACCAGATGGGGGCGATACCAGTTATAGGCAGCGACCAGCCAGCTGAAGGCCAATCAGATGGTCATCCGGTCACATGATGGGCAGACAGGGACAGTGCACACTGATGGGAATGACGGCTCTCCTACCTCCTCTACAATCAGATTGGGTATCCCTCATTTTTCATTCTGCCCTCAGAATATTTTTGTGGAATTAAAATGCCCATGAGTTGGTCCCAGAGTTGTGAGGCAACTGCGCTAATCCCTGCGCAACCATTGCGCTCCCCTCTGTATCAAATGTGTTATGTAAATAAAGTTGCCTTACCTTGAATGCAATTCATGCAACACTTAATATTTGAAAACTTTTCATTGGCACAAATCCTGCTCATTCTGCCCGAAAGGAACCTAATGCAAGAAAATCTACCTCTCGTGCCTGGTTGGTTGTCACTGTTCACGTGAAAGGGAGTAGAATGGATTTAGGGTAGGCAGTGAAATATGGACACAAAGATAAAAAGAACGGCTCTCAAGTACAACTTGACTCCTTTCATCATTAATGCCAATGAGCTCGGAGAATCGGATCGTAGGCGAGCGTGACATCACTACTCAGGAGCGGCCGCAGGTAGCCCTCTGCGCAGGAAACACGGAAATCACCAAAACTCCCGTACGTCCCTGTGCTTCAAACGACTGTGGGCTTTTCACATCCGATAATTTATTTAATTGTCCTATTTATAAAGGACAGAGAAAATACTTTAAATATAAGTATAAAAATGTATGGCTTTTTACTTAAATTGTAAGACCAATATAAAGGATATTGCTAATCTAAGATTGTATTGTTTTATTACAGCTGTTGCTGCTATAGAAAACATAGTTCGCCTGTGGAGATGCATTATAATAACTGTTCATAATGTTTATAAGTAACACACAAAGTGTCTGTGGATTGAACAAGATAAACAACACAAACTATAATCATTAACGAGGACAAGACGGTCAGCTCCACTCAACGCGGTGACCAGACGGTCTGATTGCCGGATCCACGCTGCTTATTTGGACCCTGATGGGCTGAGTTGAAGCCATCTTACCTTTTTAAAAATCTCTGCTCTCATCCTGTTGGTCTGCGTCATCACTCTCCTTTTTTCCTCCTCCTCTCCCTTCTTCTTGGTTTCCGACGGGCGTCTGTCATTCCTGTTAACGTTTGGAATCAGCGCAGAAGACTTCGTTTTGGAGGGAAAAGCTAATGGTCTCTGTTTAGCGATGTTGACACCTCCCACTCTGACAGCAGCCAGGAGATTCTGATTTTCAGTTTCAGGTTCTCATCCTGGTCAATTGTCTGGCATTTTCACCCTTTGAAGTGACCTAAGATTAGGAAGTTCCCCAACTTTCCTACTTGTCCTCTCAAGGTAGTCGACCTGGCTGCATGCCACAGCCGATCAGGTGTCAGGCATGCGAGTGGACTTTTAGCCGGTGTTAGGACATTAGCAAGGATGCAGTACTGTGTGCATTAGGATGTTAGTTGGCTTTGCAACTAAGGAGAAAAAGAACTGTTAGGAAAAAGATGATTGTGGGTTATAGTCTCATGTAGAGCTCTGATGTTGTACCCTTGAGAAATGTGCTAGATCTGAATTGCTTAGCTTGTGAAACTGTGAATATGTAACTGGCTTTGCATAAAAGTGTGTGCTGAGGAATTATATAAATGCAATTTGATTCAGGTCACTCAGAATACAGTCACAATTATACATTTCCTGATATTCTTGACAACAATAAAGTATATTTATACTATCGTATTTCTTTCCTCAAGGAAAAGCAGATTGCTTTGGGGACCTGATCCCATAACCTTCCGGTTCCAAGTGCAGGTGTCTGTGATAACAGCTACCCGTTGGACTCACTGTTCAGGAATTTCATAGGAGAGGCGGTCCACATCTGGGACTCAGCATCCAGAGCAAAATCAAGCCTCCAAGTCTATAGTGCCCCCACCTGTTTGGTGCGGGGTCATTGTCATTCAGTAGTCGTCTACCATGACACTCACCTTCTGCATGAATGAAGCACCTTCTTGCCCCCAATGGCTCCTTGCTGGGGCTTTCGAGGGTTACCTGCCAACACACACGGGCACACAGTCGCACCCAAGGTCACGGAGATGCTGATTTCAAACCCCACCCTCTACATCGGAACAGAAAGCCTATCTGATCATTATCAACAAGTGGCACATATGAACTTGTACTATGAACTTCCACAGTTGCTGTGCTTGTATTTAGCATATTTTGATACCACAAATAGTTAATTACAGGAAAAAATAATTTTAAAAAATCAGCGTAGCTTCTGGGATAGGTTCTAGACCCCTGCAACCGAGCATAGGACGGACAGGTACAGAAAATGGATGGATGGTCCATTAACTGATGTTCTTCAGTCAGTTACCTGTCACCCTATAGATGGTAAAACACATCAGAATATTTTTGCACCTTTTAAAGACTTAGGGTGCCAGATGGCAAAGGGGCTCGGTGAAGCAGAATGGTTTAATTTACGGCTAAATGAGGCCGATGGCACCAGGACAACAAAGATGCCAAATGACACTCAGCATTCAGCGGTTGCATGTTCAAAGATTCCATCCCCACTGCATTTAATCAAGCCTAATTACGCAGATTTTTTTTATAGAAGACTTTATCACAAATGATATTTCAGAGGTAGCCTCATCATTCACCGTTGATTTTTTTGGGGGACTGCTATTGGAAATGGTGTTTGCCAGGAACTTTTCATAGGGCACGTTTGCAGTTGTGTGAGGAACAACAAAGCATTTGCTGAAATTAAGTTAAATTCAGGGAAATACAATGCAGCTGAATTAGAGGCGTGGATCCAATAATACAGGCACTTAAATTTGGGTTTGATTGCAATTCTTTTTTTTTGTTTCACCCAATTCATTCGCTAAGTATATCTCAAGGATTCATAATTGCCCAACTTAGGGAGAGTAGAACGCCGTATTAGTCACAAAGGACTGAACACCGAGAAAATCACAGCTACATCAGACTTTCACACATTTAAATAGGATCTTCAGTCCTACGCTGCTTGGGCTATTTAAAGGAAAATCGCCAAGGTTTTCAGATAAGTGGCTTGTAATTCTCAAATTACATGTTTATTAGATGCAGTTCTGACTAATTTTATATCATATCCATGACTTGTTTCCCCCGTCTGTCTTTTGTAGTTATGTAAAACTGTTGTAAGTTTAATAAACTGCATAATGAACAAATATATATATGTGTGTATGTATGAAAACATCATATAATTTTTTTAATCTAATTATAAAATTGAGATCATTGATGTTGAAATACTAGAGAATAGTATCACTTTGAAATGTTGTTTTCATTTAAATGAAAATTAAATATAGTAAATATATATTTACTAATGCATGATGTGCAGTTAAGTTATTGGGAATTGTAAAACTTTAACATCTATACAATAATAAAAAATAAAAGTAATTTTACTGACTAACAGAGTGACTTGAATAATGCATAATATCTTCTGAGCAGTCTAAGGAACAAAACTTTTAGACAGGTGCAGTTCAACACTATTCCAGCAGAGGGCAGGAAACACTACGAAATAAGAATTTTTGACCACGATACACTACTGCCTGTATGGGAGTTGCTTTCCATCTTGGAGAAAGGCAAATTACATTATCAACTCACTTTAAAACCATCATGGTAAATGTCCTAACTGGCAGTATATATTGGTGACGTCTTTACCGCTAATATTTTTTTTCCCCTGAAAATGAATTTTGAGCTGAAACGCTGTCGGAAGCCGACACAAGCGTCCATTTTAACTGGTGTTCTGTCCATTTAGACAGACAGCCACGGCTCTGTGCCGCGTCGCACACAACAGGCCAGATAGTGGCACGCTGCCACTGCAGCTGCAGGTGGACAATGGGGGCCGGAGCAGGAACGGGGGAGGGGCGGACATGCGCGGACAGGACAGGGGCCTCACTGCGGAGCGGACTGGCCCTGGCACCACCGCGGCCCAAGGTCGGAGCGGGGTCTGGACCTCGCTGAGCCCGTCTCTCCAGGGCACGCTGCTCCAGCTCCTTCTGCCGGCCACGGGAGCGACGGATGAAATCGGGCCGGAAACGCCGCAGGGCCTCCTGCAAATCGATTGGCCGTTCCGTCAGCCAATCAGGCGACGAATCGACTAATTAACCAATCAATCTTATCTATAAGATTCAACAATCAAATCAATCATACCCAGTGTGCAAATCGTCAAGGGGGTATAAACCAAACAAGCCAGTTTAAAAATAAATGGAGACAAAAGAATAATAAGAACTATATATATATGTGGGAAAGACTTGCTGGCGTCAGTCCCAGCACGGAGGCGTGGCAGAGATGCCCCCACACACCACCCCTACAGAATAATCACACAGCTGAACCCACAGACACGGTTAATTTTGTGCTGGGGGTGAGTAATCTGCAGCCCAGTATAATTTTAACCATATATCCTCCGCAGAGTGTTTGAGGCTGAATCACTAATCACATCTAAGAGGACACATGCAGCTCATCACATTACTACTGACTTATAAAAGCATGAATTCTATCGAAGGTCGGATCGTAACTCCTTACTGCAGAACTCTTACATAAAGACAGGATTTGGCTTTAGAGTCATGGAGGCCGAGCAGGAGTCCAAACCGTACTTGCAGGGTGAGGTCTTTCTGAGGGCTGTCCCGCACCTCAGGGTGGGATGGGACAGGCACCTCCTCAGTCATCCGGTCACTCCCAGCATCCTCCACTTCTGGGCAGGGTCCAGAGTGGTCTGCTGCAGGGAACCCCAGACCTGGAGGACAGAGAACATCATTTGGTACAACTAAGCTCTCCCAGTATGACCAGAAGCAACCCCATTCTTTTTTTAATGAAATATGATTTGCCATTTGCACAAGTACATTAGAAATATTCAGTTGTCACATATCCCATCATGCTCTTCTCTGAGACACATACACACACAGCCAAGCTGAGAGCAAAGCTGGGCATCCAAGCATGCAGTCAGCCATTCATCTGACACCCCCCAGAATCTTTTTGGGGGAGTGAAAGGCCTTGCTCGAGGGCCTAACGGACATTATTCTGCCGACAGTGGGATTCAAACTGACAACCTTCTGGTCACAATCACAGAGGCCACATCCCACCATTTTCAAAGTGGGCTTTGGTCAGATCCTTAACTCTACAAAGCAAACTTTTCGCCCATTTGTCAGTTTAAAGTTCCATCCTGTCCATGCCTACCACCTTCTACCATTCTAATCAGCTTATGTTTAAAGGGGTCCGCATTTAAAGGTTTCTGGCTCCTGTCGGTTTTACAGTTCGGAATGGCCCTCTGCCACTGCCTCTGTCTTTGAGATAATAACTTTAATTCACACTTACGCATGGAGCCCGGGGGGAGACGTGCCCAAAAAAATGTGAGAACGATGTCATATATTAAAGGGACAATTTAATAATAATTTAAGTCAGGAAACATTTTACGATCTCTGAGAACATTTTTATAAATTGGGGGAATGTTTCATCGTCTTACGGGAACCGCCACTGTTTCTGCAGAATATTTCATCAACGTAACTATTTCCTTATGAAGGATCTGCTGTCCTCGAGTCATGGAGGATCTAGCCGGCCCGGGAATATGAAGCCGTTACCTCACTATGAAGTATATTTCTCTGTCTGATGTCACTGATCAGCCAGTGTATAATAAAGTACTTAAGTGAGCCATTTCTAGCTGTCTAACCTCCTACACTACTTCTCTTTCCCCTGAGTCGCTTCTCATTAGTATGAATTCTTCTGTCTTTAGCAGAAAACCAGCATAAAATCACCTGATTCTAACTGGGAGCTGTTTGGATGTCCACCATATACCCACAATGCCTACTGTTACTAGGTAATGCAGACCAGATCATATCAGCTACCAACAGGTCAGTCTGCTAAATGTAGAGTTTCCAGGGTCCTCTGTACAGGGTGGGAAGGGTTGTGCCAATCAGACCAACCAGAATAAAACGGGAGCCTAAGGTGGGATTGAAACACAAGCAGCAACTGCAACACAAATTTAGCAGATCAGCCCAATTGCCTACAACTTGCTCAGACATCCTGCCTTAGGCATTTTGTTTTCATGTGGGAGGATGCGGGACAATGGGGGGGGGGGGTTGGTGGCTAGGCCGGGGTGGAATTACAGTGATACCAATATATCATCAGTGTTGGGGAAGTTATTCACAAAAGGTGGAAAGTTCAGGTCTAGAAAGTATAATTCCAGACCAAGGTTTTGTTTCAACCAACCAGTTGAGCATAAAGAGTCACAGTCACAGAGTACTCAACTGGCTGGCTGAACCAAAACCTTGGTCTTGATTTGTACTTTCTGGACCTGAACTTAACACCACTTCCCCAACGCTGTGCATATCATGGTATTTTTGCAAACATCCCTCCAATAGCATTACCAGAATAGCATTGTTTTTAACATAAGGTCAAAATACCATATGCCACATTATAACATCTGGACAGGGACGGTATTTAAAATCTGATGGCAAAATTTGCCAGTCATGGCTAGAGGGAGGTGGCAAATATTGCCAAGCGGGTAGGGCGGGATTGAGGTGGGTAAAACTTCTTGCTGGCTGCTGAAAACGCAGCGACAGACTTCCGCTCCCTGGCCGTCATTCACAGGTGGCAGGGAGCTGCTGTCAGCTTCCGGGAGGCTTCCGGAACGTCCAGGGGAGCTGGGAGCTGGGATGCCTGCTTGCTAGGTAAGGCTGTAGCTAATTGCCAAGAATACAGTATTTACCACCAGGGTGTCAGATATAGGAAATCATTTACTGTAATACATTTAGGTTGTATATTAATATAAAATGTTAACTCTGGTACGGAAGTATTCACCTTGGAGTGAGTTAATTATACATTCAACACCAAGTTGCAATATTTGATGAGTATGTGTATGAGTATGGGTATGAGTATGGGTATGAGTATGGGTATGAGTATGGGTATGAGTATGGGTACTCCCTCGAATCAACCAATGAGTTTGCAGATCTGATGTCAGCAGTTTTTTGGCGAGGGACGCGGGGTGTTACCCAGAGTGCAGGCGGCGTGGGCGGGCGCCTCCGAGCCCTCGGCCTGGGCGCCAGCCACCATCTTCCTCAGCCGACTCTGCCATTTTATGTTAGCTATAACTATAGCGGCACTCAATGCGACATCCGGACTTTGGTATGCGCCACGATCTGCGGGGGGGGAGAGAAGCGCAGAACCTGCTAGCAAACTGAAAGGACGGAGAATATCTCATCCGACATCCGGCTTTCGGAACGCCGCGGTGGAATCTCTGCACGCTTTAAACGCCAGAACGATATGAAGAGAACGTGAGTCACAAAAAAGGGAGACTGTCTCACTCTCCTGCAACCATGAAGAACCTCCGTGTCGCTTCAAGGTCACCTGTGAGTCCTCTCTGCCTAAATTAATGTCGATCTAAGCGACCTGGAGCCAATGGGAAGCCGGGCCAATCTTCTGATGGTATAATTGGGCCTGACCAGCTGCAGGACGTGAGGGCAGGCCTCCTTAGGCGTCACACCTGGACTGGTCACCTGCTGACCTTGAGGACCAACAGCCACCTGAGTTGTGTAAAGGGTGTGTCCTTAACAGTCTGCCAGTCTGTTTCCCTTCATTTCATCTTTATTTACTAATTATTAAACATTCATTTCGATGGTATTTGCATTGAACCTCTAACATTTATGCCGAGAATGACAGGCAGCCAAAACATTTTGGAGGGAGAGAGCTGGAGCCTTGCGAGACATTTACCAACGAGAAAAGGACTTTTATTAAAGTTTGAAGTTAAGAACCTTTAAGTGAGTCACTCATTTCCTTTAAAGTGGCACCTTCGGCTCGACCTGCTTATTGACAGTTAGATTCAGTTCGCCTCTCACGCCAGCTTTGTTCTCAGTACTCTAAAACGGTTTTGCTTCCCCAGTGGCCGCGTGTGCGAGAGGCTTGTGACACATTGCATGCTGGGAAATGCACAGGATGAGAAGCGTGCGGGTTGCAGCACGTTGCCGCTCCAGTGCAGCGCTGCGGCATTTATCAACCGGTGGGGGTCAACACTGCACGTGGGGTCAAAGTGAGAATGCAGCACCGGGCACCAGAATCAGGGAGCAAGGCACGCAACAAAACCTGCAACCAGTTCCTTAAGCAAGGGACGCAACAAAACCTGCAGCCAGTTATGAGAGTAGTGCAAACAGGTCGAGATAACAGAGTGTGCTTGAGGAGAGTGTCCACAGCACGTACCTCGGGCTTCAGCGAGAGCCTTTTCAGCAGAGCTGTAGGGTCGCATGGGAGTGCAGGCTGCATCGCTGCATGACAGTCCCGCCGCAGAAGCGAGTGTGTTCAAACCGCAGCCTGTCCCGCCGTACCCAGGAAGCTGAAGACTGGCTCGCCTCGGATGCAGCATTTCTGCCTCATACGGGCCAGCGCTGCTGAGTCCGAGCCCTCCGGCAAAGCTCAGGGGCCTCCTGGGCCGAACCGAGGCCTCCGTCTCCTTCCCTTCCAGGGCTGACCCTCCACCAACAGGACTTTTTAGGTAAAGGCATAAGGTGGACCTGTGTACCGTCGGTTTGCCCTTCTGTGAGACGTCTGGGTTACTCAGGAACAGGGTGGGACGGGCAGGGGGCACCAAGGCCTCTGGAGGGGCACCATGCCAGGGTGACGAGTCGTTTTGTTCATCTTCCCACCCGGCGCAGCTGTGCCGGAATGCGGGCGGACGCATGGCGGCGGGCGGACGCATGGCGGCGGGCGGCTGCGCCGCAGGGAGGCTCTGCCTGCGACCTGTGACCTTGATGACAGTCGCCCTTCTCTGATGGGTGACCGGTTGCCTGGAGGGGTCCACAGGGGTGTCGCATGGTGCTCCGGCGGGGGTGCGGATTCCAGACATGACGGGCTGGCTTGTGCCAGGGGCGCCAGTTGAGAGGGGCACCTTCCGTGAGGCGATCGTGATGGAGGAGAAGCCTGACCTTGACTTGGGGCGATTCGCAGCGCCGACAGCAGGTGAGCTCGCCATTCCATGGAGAGAGTAGCCACCTGAGAGCGCTGCCTGCCCCACCCACAGGGAGGCGCCCTGCCAAATTCTCTGCCGCTCCTTCAGCTGTCCCTCCAGGCCTAGTGGAGAGTGACTCGCCACTGAAGCAGGGCTCCCCTCCAGTACCTACATGACAAATACACCGATTCAGCCAAGCAGGCTCATTACCGCGGAAATCCTCCACCACTCCCGCCGTTCGGACAAAAGCCCCCTCCCTCACTGATATCGGAAAACGACGGCCGGGAACAATCAGCGCTTCTCTGTCACTGTTTAGGATTCCGGCGGTTAGATCGTAATGGGATGTCGTTACCATGGTAATGTGTAATCCGCCAGGGAACACTCAGGCGCTGTGCAAATTAACCCGGAGAACGATGTCTTGGGGAGGGTGGGGGGGGGGGCATTTCTACGATAGTTAGCAGAACGTCAGCAGTTAAATGACAATATGCTCATTCTCATAACGAAGGCGTTTCCATCTGGGTTGACAAACCATAAACAAGATGGGCCCTTTAAAAGCAGGACAAAAAGTCCATGTTATGAGAATAGGTGTATCTTTCTCTCCTAATTATTTAGAACAGAAAATACACCACTGTGATGGTGACCACAGTACTGGTATTTAAAAACAGTTTAAAAACCAGTTCACGTGCAACAACTGACCTACTTGCATTTGCAGCCACGTCAGCCTGGGACTGTATTATTTGATCTGACTTCAAAAAGGCAATAAATAAGTAAATGAACAGAAATACACACCAGAAATCTGCTTAATGGAAAATCCTGTTGACCGTTTCAGGGGAAAAAAAGACTTGATCACGTTATATAGGTGTAGATTTTTTTTATGTTAGGCATAGATAGTGAAACGTTACATATTCAGGAATTACAGAGCGTCTACCTGGTCGGTTCGGACTGGAGCCGGACCCGGCGTACTGGCCGGCCCACGCCAGCGGGGGCACGATCCCACCATCTCTTCACCTGCGTGTAAAACGGGAGAGGCGGGGGGGTCATGGTGACACCATAGCCGTGCTGTGACATTCGAGTAGGTGCTCTCAGATATACAGCAAGCGACCCCCCCCCTTCCCCCCACCCCTGGGGTGTCTGCTAAGGCCTGTGATCTGGGGTTTTCGTTGTTTTATCCTTCCTTTGCTGTCAATCATGCGCGATGTCGAGTCCCTGTTGCCATGGTGACGCGTCGCGATACTTCGGATTAAAGCGCGCACCGCCGGTGCACGGCGAGGTGGGAGCTGCATATGGCTGAATATACTCCAGACCAAAATAAAGAGAAAAGCTAGACAAACAGATCACACTCTCCACCCCTATGACAAACAACCACCATCCGCGAGAATGATGAATATGGTGCCTTTGTTTTGCAGCTAGGGCATTGACTCCTTTATAATAAATACCGGAATACCACGAAGACTTTATACATCTCTCTGGCTGTTTATTTGATTTTATAATACATTCCCACCATCTATGCACAAAGGGCACCTACTTACCAGACAGAGTTTCTTTGAATTTCACTTCCTCCGCAGTTGAGATGTACTCATTACGGTATCCGTATAGCCAACCCCCTCCCCCGCCTGCTCCTTTACTGAGACGCTGAGGCTTTTTCTCTGTACAAACACTGACCCGCCCGACTATTGCTGCGAATCGGCACCGTGACACCGCAGGTACCCGCGGCTCGGCACCGCCCCGCACCTGTCAGGTGCCCGGGGATCAGCCCACGTCCTGCCGGCAGTAATCTAACCCTAGAACTCCTCCCCCCAGATCATAAAGTCGCCCTCTTCTTTCTCAAACCTTTCCTCGCATCCTATCGTCTTAATAATATTCAAACTGCCTTGAGAAACGTAACACGCATAAATTAATCGCCGCGTGTTGTTTAATAAATGAATTCACTTATTCACCCATTAATTGGAGAAATTTTACAGCGGGACCCGGGAGAAGCGAAGCTGCGCTCCTGGCGTTGATTTTTAACTAAACAAGTTAAACTTATGTGAAGTAGCCTAAATATATGGGGCAGGAATATTAATATAGAGTGCTTAATAAGTATTAGGGCTACCTTTTGCCTTCAGATCAGTGCCAATCCCACTGTCATATATGTCCTGAACTGCAGTGAGTGAGATGTTGGAGCATTCCTCTAGAACAGGGGTGTCAAACTCCAGTCCTGGGGGGCCGGAGCCCTGTATAGCTTAGTTCTTTCCCTGTATCACCATAAATGATTCAGCTCAACAGCTATGTGGTAATTAGCACAAGGAGTTGAATCAGGTGTGTTAAACGAGGGGAAACCCAAAAATGTGCAGGGCTCCGGCCCCCCAGGACTGGAGTCTGACACCTGTGCTCTAGAAGAATAGCAGTTCAGAAGGAGCCAGGAAGTGGAAATGTACTTTACGTTCTGTACTGTCGAACTCCCCATAAAGGTCCAGTAATGTGTACATGGGGGCGTGTGACCAGGGTGCAGAATACGGGGGTCCGACGCCTCCAATTAACCCATGAGACCCCCTGTAAGCTTCAAAAGCAAAAGTTTAAGGGGGTCTCAAGATCGGTATTGCGCAACAATAGGGAGATGGGGACACCCCCCCCCCCCCGCCGAATATTGACGGGCATTTTGCACACGGCGTGCGACATCATTGAGGACTCTGTGAAGCTGCTCTTCAGTCTGTTTGGGGGGGGGGGGTGTATGGTGCAGTGGTGTTTGCACTATAGGATACACCTGTGCCTGTAAAATGATCTCATATTTGTAGGTTCTGAGACGACCCCCCCACACTGTAGCTGACAGCTGACATTGTGAAATGATGGTGTCCTTTCTGTTTTTTTCTCAAAACAATAAAAAAGGGTGAAAAGTGACTCAGCAGATCCTATTACTCTTGAAACTGCTCCGGGGTCCTGGATCTGTGCACCTTCGTCTTTGTACATTAGCCTTGGATACAAGTAACTTCTCAGTGGCAATCCTGCCATTAGCAACTGCCCTGCTGTTTGGGGGCAGCTCTTTGGCCTCTTTGCTGCTGAGTTACCTGCCGCGGTTACCTGTCAGTTTGAAAACTCGCATATTGAGGTTCTGATTGTCAGGCCTCATTCCTAGCTGACATACATACTGCTAACTGACATCCATCCCAAAATGACTCTGCCTTTGCGGTCGTGATCTATTGAAGGTTAAATTCCTTTTTCTGATATATTGCTCACCCCTTTATATAGTCATCAAACAAGTCTAACATCAGGCAAATTCTGATAATCAGCTGGTCGTATTGTGACAATTATGGAGCCTTTGGATATTTTACTATAAAGACCCGAACTGTACAGGAAGTTGCATGATACGTTAAACAAAGCTAATCTGTAAAGGTATTACAGGACAAACCATTTAACTGCATTTTTAAATTCCATTTATTCTGAATGCTCCCTTTAATTAGCAGACATATGCTTTTGAAATGCAGTTGCTTAACACCTTTACATGTACCATGGGAAAATTGTGCTGAAAAATATTTTATACAAATGAATTGTTTTGTTTTGCTTTTGATCGTGAAATACCTTTCCTTTTGGCTTTCATTTAGTGTGTAAACTGGATTTGCGATTCTCTATTAAATCAGTTTGTCCCTTGTTACCCTTCTTTTGCATTTGAATTACTTTGGCCTATTCTGTTAGGAAAGGAGGTAGAAAAACACAAACAGAATATAATATTTTTAAAGTTATGATACTATATTTGGGCTCCATTCCAAGTTATCCAAGAGCTCATGGGACAGAGTGTGTTGTTTTTCATTTAATCATGTGGTACCTTCCAGTTATAGTACATTTCAAAACTGCTCTCTATATCAGTGATTCTGGACTGCAGGAAAACCTGTTTTTAATATTAAAACTCCAAATCGTCTTTACTGTATAATCCAATTGCTAAAACCTCTACATCTGTTACCATGACTACTGGAGCATAGACAAAAATCTATCTCTGCAATAAGCATGCTCCTTTTCCTAATCCGTAGCTGGCGGATGGGCCGGGCTACACTGCAGAATTCCATTTGTGGTATTAAGAAGGCTGTCAGGTGACGGCTGGGGAGCTTAGGGGTCTTGGAAGTGGAAGTCTTTGGGGGGAGGGGCACTCTTGGGTGTAACATGGGCCAAATTGCATTATTATTTATCTGTCTGTACATCTATGCCTGAGAGGACTGAGTACAAGTGTGACTGGTGCTATTTAAGGATGCTTTCCTGGTGAATCACAGTCTGCCGTCCCTCAGGACTTGATTCCCCCCCAGTTAAGACAGGGAAGCCAAATGGTAGCATATTATATGGTTACTATTCCTCGTTTACCACGTTAAGCATGTATGCAAGGTAGTTATTTGGGTGTTTACAGCCTAAAGTAGCTCAATACCTGGAGGGAGTGGAAAATTAGTTCAATACCAAAATAATTCTGGGGTCAGATGGGGTCAGATCGGTGTCTGCTCAGCAACGCGGAGGAACTCATGGATAAGGGCTACGCAGAGACCCTGGCACGGATAATGAAAGCAGGGAGGATTTACAAAGATTCACCTGGAGAAGCAGCACATAAAGTCTGTATGTGTGTCTATTGTAAGTGTTACAATGGCGCTAGGCGTGTCACAGGTGGGTAGGGCGACTGCGGCTGTTCTTTGTACCACAGAAGTTCTGTAATACGCCAGACTTACCGCCCAGGGTTTCGCTGCAGCAGATAATCACAGCAATATATTCAAGGCTCCTGTCCCCCCCACTCTTGAATTTGGACTAACAGCTGGCTGTCCCTGTTGGAAACGCAAATTGTTTGTTCACCGGCCCTGGGGTGCTGCTGGCCTCCAGGTTGCCAGTGTTTTCCGTGGGCACTCAAGGCCCCAGCTTGGCAATTACTATGTGAATGGGGGGGGGGGGGGTGTACAGGCAGAGAAATGCAGTCTGTTAGACCACTTAGACACCCATGGTGTTCTAGTCACTTCGGTGAATTTCAGTCCTGAAGTAACGCGTGCCTTCAAGGAACCGTGCGTGAAACCTTTGGTGACTGGAGGGCACCTGTCAATGGACGCTTCTCTGTTTCACTCCGTTTCCAAACATTTGACACGGACATTCAGGGAGGGGGGTGAGTCATATACAACTACAGCTGTCCCAGCAGTGTTATTTTTGAGAGCAGACATATTGGGCTGTCGGTAATTACATGCCAATATTAAATCTATAAACTCTATCCCTCTGTCCGTCCATCTATCCATCCATAACACAGGGTCGTGGTGAGCCTGGACCCTATTCCCAGGAACAAACACCAAATGGCAGAGGTCACCGTGGACATCACAGAGCACACGGTCACATACATACCACCTCTATTTAGAGAAGGTAACTGCAAGTCTTTGGATTGCAGCGGGAAACTGGAGAGCGTGGAGATAATCTGTGCAAAGACAGAGAGAATATGCACGCTCTCCCCACGACGAGCTGGGGGTGAAACCTCAGCGCTACCCACTGAGACACCATGCTGATTATGCATCAAACAATGCATAATGTTCTCACGAATGCATAATACATTCATATATACTGTACAGGCATAGCTTCCGCAGGGAACAGGCGACACCAATATTCAATGTGGATAAAGACGGAGCTGGTTTTTCACAGCAGTGCGAAATGTTACACCGTTCCCAGATATTTTTCCTGCTCCAGTCAGTAGCATTTTTGGCAGAGAACATTAGGCGCCTACCTGTATGTCCGAAAGCGTTCTTTCTTGGGAGAGCTTCAGGGATTCCTGAGGCAGTGTTAGGATTCAATGCAGCCTGAAAGTCAGAAGGTTAAGCAGCAAGTTGGTGGAAGTTCTGCTAATTACGAGACTTATCAGCCTAAATAGAATATCAAATTCATACTTGATGCATAAAACAGCATACAAAATTGTTTTAGCTAAAAAATTCCAAGAGAAAATTCCAATTCAGGCTTCCTGTCCTTTTAGTTACTGGAGGGCACCATTTGATCACAAGGGCTCCGCTGTTGAAACATAGTCAGGTTTATCAGTGCCAACAACTTTCATGGGAAGTTTTAAACTGTATCATAAGCAAAATTCATTTACATTTTATTTATTTAGCAGGCACTATAGCCTGGAGCAATTGGGGTTGAGGGCCTTGCTTAGGGGCTCAACAGTGAAATCATTCTGCCAACCCTATGCTTTGAACTTGCAACCTTCTGTTCACAGGAATGGTGTCCTGACCTGCTGAGCCACACACCTCCCTATTTAACAAAAAGTGAGAATATTGCCCGAAAGGCTTGTGTGGTGGCTCGGCGTATAGCACCAGTGATCTCACACGGGTAGAGTTGTGGGTTCAAATCCCACCCCAGGCGCCACATGTGTTGTCCTCATAGCCGTGTGAGGTGATATGGTGTCCTCCTACAATCCAAAGATGCCCAATTTTGTGAACAGGCCTTTCCAAATTCCCCTCCAACTGTGTCCTGTGATGGATTTGCACCCCTTCTATGGTATCTTGTGCCCTATGCTCCCCAGGCTAACCTATGTCATACAAATGCTTGTTCAGGTGCTGCTTTTCTTGGTATGGCTTACAGATTTTATCCATTTATACAGGCTTGTTACGTTGAAGGGTCGATGGAGGTTAAGTACTTTAGAGATGCAGGGAGACCCTTGCATGTTCTGGCTGTGATGGAGTTACAGTCTTTGCCTGCAGAATTCCTTCAGAACCCGCCTGGGATTTGAACCCAACCCACAGGGTATTGCTGCTTTTTCACTACTGCTGACCCACCATGAATGATAAAAATCCGTTATTATAAAACGCCACATGGGAGAATGAGCTTAGTGGATTTAAATATATTAAAAATAAATAACAGATAGATGTCAGAGCCTCCTAGCAGGCTTGCCTGAAACAAATGCAGCCCTCACACACCAATGAGGTGTATAAGCTACTGTAAGCTGCTTTTATTATAGCTTATAGACCACACCCCCTACGGCCACGTGTGTGACGATCGGCGTCACGTGACCTGTTTAACACAGAAAATGTTTTACTGTTTCACATTTCTAACTCTCTGTGAACATTAGTGGCGGAAAATACCACAGTTGGGTCTCTGAGGATAAAAAAATCTCTTGTTTTTTTGGTTTACTAAGATCGTTTTTTTTTTCTAGACTTGCTGTGACCCTGTGCTAGAGAGGCAGTAATGGAAAATCTTCAAATTGCTAATCTAGTCTGGGCATGGACATTTTGGAGCCTTTCCCAGACAGCGTAGGGCATAAGGCAGGGTAACACCCTGGATGGGACATCAGTCCATCACGACAGACACTCACACACACACACACACACACACACGAGTTTGTAATTATATGTTTGTGGGGACTCTCCATTTCTATGGGAAAAAGCCTAATCTCATCAATGACAACCATAACCCCTACCCAGCCCTAACCTTAACTATAAGTAGCCAAACTAAATATGAGACTTTTGGCATTTTTACTTTTTTGAGTGAAATTCACAGATCTTTGTGGGGACCTGAAAAATGGTCCCCATGACATAAAAAACAGGTTTTTATTAAATTATGGGGACATTTCAAACCTACAATGTAATATAAACCTAATCCACATACATACACACACACACACACACACACAGCCACAAACTGTACAGTCACACTCAGTTTAGAAACACAGTCACACAGGCAGTTTAGAAAAGCCAATCTTTGTTTTCAATGTAAATGTCAAGCCCTTGATTTGATATAAAGCACTGGTCAATTAATGCATACACATTAATCTAGTATCTTGTAAAAGAACAAGAAACTAAACCTGGTTTCATTCAGAATCATGGGTGTGACAGTGGACAAATGTCCGATTATTTTTTTAGCAGAGTTTTTGTAGCTAATAATAGCAACTTAATTATAGAAAACTAGCAATTAGTATTTAGTGGAAAAGCCTACATTTTGCAAGACTAAGGGTCACTCGGTTGGGAACGGCTGCAGTGACACAGCCAGCTCAGCTGGGATAGCAGGAACACAGCCAGATGGGCCGTTTAGCCTGGCGCAGGCGTGTTCCGGCAGACCCTGCCGAGTCGACGGCATCCCACGCATGGCACTGTGCTCTTACCCAGCAGTGCGGCTCCTCAGCGGGGGTGGGGCGGCCGGGGACACTGCACACCGCCGCCCTCTTCTGGCTGGGTAGCCAGCCGCTTTTAACGGCGGTCATAGAGCAGGGCCTGGCCGTCTGGCTGCTGGGGAGATCCTTTACGCGGACGGTCTCCCAGCGCCCTAAGGCCTCCAAATTCCTGCGCTGCCTCCCAGCCGATAGGAACTCCGTGTCACCTTGGGCAGGGTCACATGGGCTGGGAGACCGGCGGCTCGAGGCTCTCCAGGCACCTGCCGAGTTGGGTGCCAAATTCAGGACAGGCATGGACACGGTTTTTTCAGAGAGGAACTGCCCAGCACTTTGAGGGGAGGCGCTGTTCCCCCTCCCTGGGGGCTGTAGCCACCCTTCCAGCCCCCCTACAGCCCCCTCTATGCAGCTTTGTGGCCTCGAACCCCGGACCGGGGCCTCGGCCTGGCTCTTCAGGTACTCCCTGTACCCCTCATCCCCAGATCTTCTCCGACCCCGTGCTTCGCCACGGTGATGCCCCGCCCAGGCCCAAAGATTGGGCGACTTCCACCAGCTCTCCCAATCCAGCGCTGCCATCCTGGTCTTTCAGGCAACCAGCCAATGAGATTAAAGGAGGTGTCCCCTTGGTTACCGTGTGAAATGTCAAAAATGTCCTGCTGGCAGAGTGGTACTTTCCAGGCTGTGGTGGACGGCTCGTTTTCAACCTAATAAACCTGCAGATTACCTACCACATATCTCAAAAGAGTAAAAAAAATATATAGAAAGAAGAGTTAAAACGTTAAAACATTTACAGGCAAAAAGTGTTGCAGTCCAACACATTTCCCTGTATTCCCAAGTCTAAATCGGACATGTATATTCATCTGCTAAATTGCAGAACTGTTCACTTTTTGGCCTTATTAGATTTTATATTTTTGCAAACTAACACTGTATAATTAAGATGTATATTTGAATGCTGAAAGATATTCAGAGGTTTAACATTTTTTATAGTTAGTTTTTCATAGTTAGTTTTTAACCAAAGTTTATGTCTAGATCTCGAAAGCAACATGATTTGAAACACTAACATTATATTCATTATTCATCCAACAATAAGCTAATCATATAGGAATACATGACTTTCACACATACACTGGCATCTTTATTCATAACACTATTTACCTGAATTCTGTGCTATCCAGGAAACAGGTCGATGTTGACTTACCAGTCAATTGGAAATGAGTAGCCACTAGCTTCAGATGCAACAAAGTAATTATGTAAAAAGCTTTTTTTGAGATCATGCTAAAGCGATCCACGTACTGAGTCGTCTTGTGTGGAAGTTGCTCCTGGTACTTCCATCTCCAGTCAAGCAAGAAAATAGCTTTGCAGCCCCCCCTGAATGAACAAAAGAGCCACAGTGGGGAGAGGGCAGGAGAGAAAGTCAGCAGAGAGCGAGCGTGTGTTTAAGGCCTTGGGGTGTTTCCTTAGATTAAATGCCCTGTTTAGATGCTTTGCTCGCTTGCCCTTCCTCTCCAACAAAAACATTCTGAAAGTTACTGCCCCCCTTCTAAACTGTAGGTCACACTTAAACATGGCAACAAAACCTGTGACATGTTTTCAGATGCATTACGCATTTGTGTAATAGGTTTGTGTTCTCTTTCCGTTTTTTCGCAGATGGTTCGTGTTTTCTGTCAGCTCTTGTTTCCTTTGAGCCGTAAAAGCTTGTGGCTGCCCTCCGCTTGCCTACTTGCAATTTTGACTTCAGTCAGATGTAAGACATCTAAACAAAAAAAAATAGAGAGAGATAATTATGTTACTTTTAGGGGTGCTAAAATAAAGGTGTCAGAAAAGCATTATTGGAAATCAGCAGAGATTCACTTTTAGAAAAATGACAACAGATGGAAGACCATTGCAAACAGTAACAACATAGGGGAGCTTGTTACATACGGCAACAACATAAGGAGGACTGTCACATGTGTTACACAAAGTAGCAACATATGTAACACTGTAACATAATGTAACAACATGAAGAGGACTGTTACAGAAAGTGACAACATAAGGAGGACTTTTACAAAAAGAAACAAGACAGGGAAGACTGTTGCAAAAAGTAAAAACACTATGAGGAATGTTAGATAAATTCTGAACAGAATTATTAATGATGTATAAATTACCAACAGTGAAAGTTTAACTATTTAACTACCCTAAGGCAGTCATTGGATGAATTACGGTCATAAAGAGTTAGCCGTGGCATGGTAGCTCTATAGGCTGTGCAAAGGATTACCGGTTCAAACTATTTGCATGCACATGTTCATGAGTTTCTTCATCAGTCCAAAAGTGATTTTCAGGTTCCCCTGATTTCCCTCTGTAGACGTGCACGCATGATGACCCTGGGGGAACCACACATCATGTTCTCCTCATGTTCTCCTCCAAGGGACTTTAGCTCATTATGACCCTGTAGGAATAAGCAGTCATTGAAACGGATAGATGGAACAGTACTTATAAAATATATCGGTGGAACATAGTATAAAAGGCTTGTTGCTTTTTTTGGTGAGCTGTAGCGTCTTGTTTTTTTGCCTTTAAGTCTTGTGACTTGTGCAAGACCTGTCATTTTCAGCCCTTGCCTCAGTCTCTGGCATGTGATACAGGCAGTGACTTGTCTGGGAAGCCTCTGCAGCAGTAACGTCCCTTGTTTTTGCTGGTATCGGGACGACCCACACGGTGTCCCGAGGCTTGGCTTGGTATGCAGATGGAGAAGCGCCACTCGTCTGTGGGCCCCGCCCCCCCCACCCCACACCTCAGACATGCTCCACAACACATCCTCTCAGTCATGCAATTTGTCACACTATCCGTCGTTTGATTTGCTCATGGAAGGAGAACAAAAACCACCCCTTGTGTTTAAACAGGCTAATGTACTGGCTTATACTTAAAGCTGGATCAACTTTGAAAAGCCCCCTTTCCCAAATCAAAATGTCAACATTCATTCACTGGCATAAACAGAATGCACTCATGCATTAATAATCCTGCAAAGGCTGGATAATTATCAGCTATCTCTGTTTAAAATAAAATAACTTTTCCCTTTGTTTTTTCTTTTTGTTTTGTTGTTCTAAGAGGATGTTTTCCAAATGGACATATCTTCTGACACTCCTTTTAGTGCGTGTGGAAGTCCACTGGCCAGCTGATGCAGATCACAGAAGCAATTCCGTCGCTGTTGATTGATTCCTGCAGCACTGTCGAACTGGATCACGGGTCAGGCGGCACTGAGATCCAAACACGCGGTCCAGACGGCGGCCTCAGAGTTAGAGAGCACCCTCCTGCGTGACTGTCTCACATCACAAAGAAGTTAATGCCATTTCTATAGGCAATCACTCAAGTAGCACAAGGTAGTTTGTTCTGGCCCTTCTGTACTAATTAAACTGATTTTCTATTCTAATTAAACTGATATAGGGAAAGCGACATAATTAACAGCCACATATTCACCTTACACTGTCCCTTGGTCTGCGGGCCATTGATGGTCAAAGAATTAATATTGTGTAATACCATCACATGCATAATAGCTCAATTTAAATTTAAATGGTCTTATAGGAATTGCATCAGTGCACTGTATTTACTATTAGAGAAAATCAAATGATTTTAGACATTTCTCACTGTAATACCTGAAAGTCTGTGACCTACATAAATGTATGGCTTCACTGTAAGGACACTCTGTATGTGTAGGCCAGGTGAATATCATTTACAGAAATGTATGAAGTGGAATATTGTGATAAGACATCGTTACCTTTGAGAATACTGGTTCTCATCCAATACTCAGACCTTAGCCAGTTCACATTTTTTGTTCAGTTCCACCACCAACACAGCAGATTTTATGAAGCAAATAATTATCAAGTCCTTAAATACCTGTTTCAGGTGCAGATAGTGGGCTGGAGCAAAATAACGTGTTAAAAAAGAAATTTCTTCATTGAAGGTAACTGTATAAATGTATCTGTATAAAAAGGTAATACTGTGAATAACTTTGGGCAAATACATAATAATAATGCTGTGAAAAGGGGAATAAAATACTTCAGTAAATAATGGGCATAAATAATGTCATTTTTTAAGGGGTACGGTGAGCAGTGGTCTCTCCAGGCTTTTCCCATAAATAAGAAAAATCGGACGTATCAGATGAAAGATTTTTCTTACAGTCTTAAGGGGGTGAGAGAAATGGTTTAATCATGAGAAATGTAAGCAGCTTCAGTTGGGTCGAACTGTTCACGGTACTGGAAATATTAATAAAAGTCAAGTTTAGCAACGCCCTCTGGTGGCCGTAGTACTGAACCATGTAACCCTGGCGCTGCCCTGTCATTCTACGGCAAATGTTTCATTTTACTACATTGCGATCTTGATGACAACCCTACTGTTTTTACAAAAGAAAAATACGCAGCAAAAGGCAGCCTTAATCTGAAATGACCGTCATTTCACTGAAGGCACATTACAGCTTTTTTATATTACTTTTTAAGTAAAATCAGCAGATCTCATGGTTCAGAGACAGAAACAATTGTGGTAGTAATGCATGCATGCATGCGTCCATCCATCCATGCATCCATCCATGTGTCCATCCATCCATCCATGAGTCCATCCATCCATCCATCCATGCGTCCATCCATCCATCCATCCATCCACCTTTCACTGCTTATCCTGGTCGTGGGGGGGGGGGGGGGGGGGGGGGATGGGGATAATGCCATATATACTATACAGGTGTTGAAACAGAAATGTATTTCTTTAATATTTATATCTATTTAGCTTAGAAAATCCTATTAAGAGCGCAGATACTCTAAAAATACACACATACACACATTGACAAACACATGTCTGTGTAGACACCCACATATACACACCCACAGATACGGATACACAAGGGCACCGAAAAGTGTGTGTGTGTATGTGTGGGGGGGAGGCGGGGGCACCAATATTCTTTCATGGGGCCCAAATCCCTAGTGTTGCTCCTGTATTGTATTTCCTTGGTTTGTGGTTTATGCATCTGGAGCTTTTCTTGCTTTTTTCATTGTATGCATCTTTTTATATATATATACTGATGTAAAAATAATCTGGTATGAGAAAATAGGCAATAATGCATGTTATTCTCCACATTTTGAAAAACAGTCAAGGCCAATAGACCTCATGGTTTGCACTCAAAAAGAATATTTTTGATTTGTAACAATTTCTTGATAGAAAGGACATTGATTTAATAGAGGTTTAAAAATATACATTACAAACCTCTACAATGCTGCTTCAAAGCCGGCTTGATGAAAACAGCAGAACACCATTAGCTAGAAAGATCATAGTGAAAATAGTGTCAAAACATGCAGCAGATGGTGGTGAATGGAATGGAAGAAATCATTACCCTTTTTATTATTAAAGAGTGTATTCTGGAAGAAGTACTTCGATATGCTACACGTAAACGAGGCATTAAGTTCAGTCACATTCAGCTGTACAAGAAAGCTGTCTATCTTTTTTGGGGTTTTCTTTCGGAGAAAACGGTTTGGCTTCATGTGATACATGAAATTATGACTCAGTAGACATTGTTTTGGTGCATTCCAGCACAACAACGCGGAGACTTCAGGGAATGGAGAACTTCTGTAAATAAGCAGCCCCGCGAGCCACATTTCCGCTCAACCCTGTGAAGGCGACGTCAGCCTGATACCGCTTCTGATCTCGGTGAACGTCCTTCACCGTGGGAAGCAGTCAGACGACGTGAAAGAGGCGCCCTCTGCCTACCCTGAAACTCCGTTCCGTGCTATTTGATATGAGTATACTCGAGCCACGGATAATAATTGTCTGGAGGTGGAGTCCAGCATCCCACAGTTTTCCATTTAACCCACTATGAGTCCATCATGCATCCAGCCATGGATAGACATACCAGGCCCTAACTACTTAATGATACTGTTTCCAGAGCTAACTCATGGTCTTCAGACAGAATAGAAGAACCCGAATCGCATTACACATTTTCTATTACCATTTACACAAATTAAAATAAAATTAAATAAAACAGTATGAAAGTAGCGGAATATCTGTACTGTGACTACATCTACGAGATTTTACTTTATATTACTTGCATTTGAATGATTACACTAACTTTTGAGCTGATCGGGTTATTGTAAAAAGGCTTTTGGTGTTTTTAGGAGTAAAATAGTACTCAGAAGTTATGGATGTAAGTACAGGTGTATGCATAGGTGATGCATGCACGTGAAACAGCGACCGGGACCGGGAGCGCGAGCCGCCGGCTGCTAGGCTCGCGGCCGCCGCGTGACGCCCCGAGGCCACATGACACAAACTTTTCTTTTGCGCTCATTCGGGGTTTTGCTGCTACTCGCGGAAAATGGCGGCGCGGTGAGCTCCGGCCAGGCAGGAAAAAAGTGGGAAAATAAAGGGAAAAAAGTAAAAGAACGGGGGAAAAAGCGGCGGCTTTGTCCAGCGGACTCAGCGTATCAGAGAGAGAAGTTTTCTTTGGTAGTTTGCGAGGATGTCCCGGTGGGTCCCCACTAAGAAGGAAAAGTACGGCGTCGGTGAGTAACTTGGGCGTCCCACCGCTCCGGCCGCGCTCCGCTTTGCTCTGCTCTTTTCCAAAACTTCGCACGCAGTCGGCGGACGGCTGCCGCTGCGTTTTATCCTTACTTTCCTAGCAGTTCGGCATTTTATCCCTTCGCACGGGTAGCGCCAAGCGACCCCCGCACGGGCTACAGAATGGGGTGCGGCGAAGCCCGGCGCTTTGTAGCGGGACGGCGGGGGTCCGGGACGCCGGTGGGGGCGCGCCTGGCCGCTACCCCGTATCCACAGTCACCGGGCCCGCGGCCGGGCCGCCCGGAACCGCAGCTCCCCGAACAGAGTTAGATGGCAGGACTGAAGCGGACGGGCATGACGGTCCGTTCGCCTTATCAACCGAGCGGATGCCCCCGGTGTAGGGGCTTATAAATAAGTGCGGTACTCTGATTTTTTTGGGTCTATTACGTGTTGTTTTTTATGTTTTATTCTGCAAAAAAAACAAAGAAGATGGTTTGTTTATGTTTCTTTGAGCGTTTATCTTAGTGTAAATCCTGCCGACGGGAATCAGCCTGACCCTGGCGCGTATTATCGATCAATTGGACGCACAGACTCAGCGCTGCTCCAGGAAAGTCCCTGCGCCGCTTGGAGAGCTAGCCGGGGCCGCATTCCCGCAGCCGCCCGCCCGGGCTGCAAACGGAGCTTTAACTAACCAGTGTGCCGAAATTTAGTTCAAACATTTTTGTCGGACTTACTAACTACTCCATACGGTGCAAGTGGACTGTACGCTGTGCTTTAAGTCATGCAGGTGGTGGTGGACTGGACAGCATGCTTAACTAGCTCAGACAGTGCTGGCAGACTGAAACCAAGCTTAAAGCAGTCCTGGGGGTGCCAGTGGGCTGGGCACCATTCTTTAACCCAGGGGTCTCCAGCTCTGCACATGTTTGGGTTTCATCTTATTTTAATGCGCCTGATTCAGCTTCTCTGCTAATCACCACACGGTTCTTGTGAATCAGGTGTGGTGGAACAGGGAGAGAACTAAGCTGTGCGGGGCTGTGGTTCTCCAGGACTGTAGCCGGAGACCCCTGGTTTAACTAGCCCAGGTGGTGCTGTTGCGCATGTCGTGCATCGAGGGATGGTGGTGTTGTGCTGCTGCTTTACCACAAATTATCTGCACTTCCTCCCCTGTCCTCTGTCCCAGCCTTGGCAGCCGGCTGGGGTAGAATGTCACAGAAGCTATATTCCCCGACAGCTCAGTCTGCTAAGATACCTGCACATATTTTGCTATGAAGATGGGAGGCACTCTGACTTTGCAGGCAGGATGGGGTGCGGTAACGTGACAGGCGCCTGACGACAGGGCTGAACGCCGACTCGTTTTAAAAATAAGGCCTCTGTGGTCATCCTGTACTTGTCAGTGGCCTTTGAAGTCACATTGAGGTGAAGCTGAACCGAAGCCGCTGCGTGTGAGATATGTCAGGCTTCTGCCGTACACTTTTTACAGTACTTTGCACCACTGGCTACACTTAATTCATCCCGTGCGTCTGCCCTCATTGGCCTGGAAGCCACTCGTCGCTCCAGCTGTCAGCAGCTGCGTGTCGGAGACGTCCCCTCGCGTCTATGCGTTTGTTCGAGATGTCCTGCGGAGACGCTCAAGCCTTATTTGCAACCGTGGCTGAGAAGCCAGTGTTTTCTCTAATCATAAACGGAGAACATTCTCCCCAGGAAGTGTTTCCCTTGCTTTTCAGATGTTTTTTTTTTCCTTGTTAGTAATGGATGATTTTTGCCTCCTGGTTGAAATTTAACTGCATTGTAGGATATTTTGCACAGAAAAGGTCGTTGGACATTAGAAAACTGTGACAATACATTGTTCCTCAAACAATTTTTATTTCCCCTCAAATATTTTGTTCTCGCTTCTTCAAAAGGGGGATAATAGTTCCTCACAAACTAACAGACTACAGGCAAAAATATATATGTAATTTGCCAAGATCCTTAGTCTTGTCTTAGTTGTGGTAGTTGAGAATATTTCTTCATCTGTCCCAGTTGTTCCCTCGATTTAGAAAGTCTTGTGTTGTGGATTTTCGGTTGTTGATGTAAAAAGTTGGTGTGTTTTTGAAGTTGAGTGATCTTGTTAATTTAATTTGGAAACCAGACTCAGTGGATATTACACTCAGTGTTTAAGTTCCTATAGTAATTGTACGGTAGTTTATTGTAGCTCTCAAACAATGTGACAATGTTATTAGCCGATCATAGCTGCTGCTGTTAGAGCTGTGTGTTTGTGTGAGGTTTCTATCCCATCTCAGTTTGCCTAAAGCATTTCCATCATTGCATTGCTACATTTTTGGGCTATCATGGAAATGCAGTGATACCATAAGAGTTATTTTGTAAATCAGAGGAATTTACCCCTCCGTTTCCAATCATTCCCCGGCGAAAATCCTACTGTTTTGAAAGGAGGATGGTAGCAGATCTGCCGCTTGTGCATTCAGGCCCTTGCCAGAAATGTTTCTGAGCGGTGACTTTAAAGGGTGACTGCTCCTAGAGGGACTTTGCATCATCTGCACGACAAGCAGAACCAGAGGAAGGACTGGAATTCTACCCCCCTGCCCCCTCCAGGGCAAAAAGCACTTCCTGTTACTTTGTATGTAGTGAGATCCACTAGCATATTTAAGATTTTGCCCGGGGACTGGATTTCCCTGCTTCCAACCCTGTATGTCCACCAGGGTCCCATTGTGAGCTGTCCTAGTTGTGCACAGGCCAACTTGGGTATTAAAGGCTGCATGTGGAAACACGTGGGATTTGGTGCTTGGCTGTCCTGCCCCGTAATAAAACGGTGTGGTCGTGCATAGGTGACGCTGTTTCTCCCGTCTGTCTGGCTGTCAGATATTTGCAAACATGTTTATGTACGATTGCTTGTAATGCACCGAACAAAAGAGAAATCACTCAAGCGAACAAACCTTTTGTAAGCACCATGCTTCAGACATTTACTGTGGGTGATGAATTCATTTAATCTGCATTGATAAGCTTTTTTTGTACTGTGTTTTTTTTCCTGCAGTGTGTAATGCCTTGTCAGTAATGCCCTTACCTAATACAGTTGAGGCTACTTTGAAGAGAATGGTAGATTCTCGTGGAAGATAACTTTTAAAAGCCGTTTGTCTGGGAGCCTTGGCGGCTGCTGCCGATCCTGTCTGCCCTGAGACTCTCATATGTTCCTCGGTGCAGAACGCCGTAGCGATTACAGCCACGGTTTTGTGGCCCAGTGCTGCAGTTTCACGGGAGATAAATAGCCCTGTGTAATGCGTGCTACTTTCATTTAAAAGTGAAGAAGTCTCTGCACATTAGGCGAGCCGGCAAATGGATGACACCATGATGGGAAACTGCACTGCAGTGAGCAGCGGTTTGTGAGCGCCGGCAGACCTGCACGTACTCTTGGCCAGCATGTTTTTTTTTTTTTTTTTTAATATTTTGAGGTCTGCAAGATAAGGAAATGCTTCTTCCTGCGGTTGCCTTTGCCACTTCCCCGGTCACTGGGACATTGTCACAAAACTGGGCCATTGTTATGAAGTCATTAATATCCTTACCTCTCTGCCTTTGTTGACTGTTGTGCTCTGAAGGGGTGGGCAGTTGTGCAGCCTTTGCAGGAGGTACAAATGTACACAAAAGGACTTGGGATTGGGAGGGGTGGTGGAACACTGTGATTGGCTGATTCCGTCTGGTGACGACCTGTGCTTTTGGGCCAGTTAGACGGCTCTGGAAAACCATCCACACCCTGGCAATCTCCAAAATACTGCTGAAATTTGTTTTTAGTTTTTATTAAAATGTATTTCTTTAATTTGCTTTTGCATGTTGAATAAAGGCATATAAAAATATGAAAGGCAGAACACATCATACTCTGTATACGATATGTCTGTTGTCTTTGTTCCTGTTTTTCCCTCCATTCATGTTTTTGTCACTTTTTTTCTTTTTTTAAATTGAAATTTTTCATGAAATTCGAAAGCTAGTGACTGTTTAGTGAAACCCTTAATATAGACACCTAAGGAAGGATTAAGGGAAGATTAACTCTTCGGGAAAAAGGTCAAATTCACAGAAATTCTTTTTTCTGTCGAGGTACCTGGCAGGGGGACGTGGATAAATGACAACGGACTCATTGCGCATTTCTGTCATGAGCGGGGGGGGGGGGCGGGGGGTTTGATTAGCCTGAGTTCTCTGTTGAGGTCACCAAAAGCTCCTAGCTTTATGGTAAGGTTCTGCAGATTCAGTCCGGGAGGGCCAGGCTGCAACACAGTTTGCTGAGTTCCCTGCTCAGACACACGTTATTCGGCTCACCGGCAAATTGCCAGGTTTAGTAGGTGTGTTTCAGCACTGAAATCTGCAAAGCTGTCTCGCAAACTGGCCGTCCAGGACCGGATTTGGGAGCCACTGGCCTGTGGTCGCCGGTGAAATGTGTTATCCTTTATAAGAAAACACACCAACCTCATTTTTGTTCACCCAGTGTCATTTAGTCAGCCCACAATCATTACTAGCCTTTTACCGTGTGCTGTCATTTATGCAAATTTGGTGGCATTTGTAGTGCCTGATAGAGCAGATATCTGCAGGGCCGATCTGCATGATTGAGATTCAGGGGGTCAAGGCCCTGCCGGTGGTGCGAGAGACGTGCATACAAGAGCATTAGCCAGCCGCATGGTTTCGCTTGTTGCTGTGACTAAGCTGCTTTGCTGATGAGATTCTGGTTTTACCTGTGATGCTGGGTGGTCAGACTTCATGAAAATTGGTGTGTGGTGAACAGTGGCACTACTGCAGTGCTGCTTTTGGGGCACAGAACAGCTGAACTATAAACCCATAACCCACTTGTTCATGCTTGCACCTGTATCTGGTTACCTGTTTGACCCTATTTTAACCCAAAGCGATTAGGCATCTAATTATGGGACATGGTATACGTATGTAGAAGGAAGCCCTTAGAGGAGGGCTTTTGAAGGTTTTGTGGGGTTTCTTTTCTCTTAGGTTGCAAGCTCGAGACGGCAGGTAGTACGGCCTTTGGGGAGCTGGGCATCTGACCCAAGGCTTGTCGATTATACTCTCCTGTGGGACACCGCTGTTGTACCGTTGAGCAGAGTACTTGGCCAGAATTTCTGTAATAAGATATTTGTCCGATTTAAAATATTTGTGTGTTTTAAAGGAGTAAAATTAGTAAGTTGCTTTGGATAAAAGTTAACACCTAATGAAAAGCATTGGACTGCAGCCTTAAACGGTGTTGTTTAATACAAACACAAGACTGCAGGGAAGTTATTTTCTGAGAAATCTTCATAGTCTTCCTAGATACTCTGCTATGGACCATGTAGCCTTTGTAGCAGGCGGATGTGTTACTGCATGTAGATTATCTTGCTGGGTGCCTGCAACTTTTTAATCAGGTTCTCTGCCTGCCTCCCAGAACACGTGGGAGGTGTTGGGTTGTTTTAATAGCAGTGCTCATTGTGCATTCCTCAAATGGGGCGTTTGGGCTTGCCTCAGTCTGGTTGCCAGTCTGTTAGACCTATTTGTGTGTATTTTGTGTTTTGAGAAGGAAGTACAGTGACAGTGACATTCTGTTTATTAAATTTCCTAGATTACCTTTTAGGGGTGAATTACAAATTGGTTGGCACTGGTCTTGTTGCCCAGGTGCCTTGTCCAGTCTGACCAACAAACCAGTGTAGTTAGCATGGTCCTCCTGGTTCCTCTTCATTGTCCCTTGCATGTGCGTTCTGCCAGCCGCCAGCTGGCTCCTGTGCCGTTAGACACTGCCCGTCGTTCTTCAACCACGGGGCAGATGGCTGGACCGGTGTCCGGAGTCAGTGTGGACACAAAAGAGCGTGACACTGGAGCATCTTTCAACTCACACATCAATTATCCTTTATGCGGATAGCTTTCTTATGTCAAGTTGCATAGTGCTCATGCTGTGTAGACCTTCTCTCTTTTTCCCCCTCCCACCATGTCTTCCAAAGGTCTTTGTCGGTAAGGTGAACCATCTGTTTCTCTCCAAGGCCTAGCAAGGGCTTTTCTTTATCCATATGTGCTGCTCAGTGTTCCTGGCTCAGCCTTTCCGCTGCAATTGGCCTCTGTGGGACAGGCCTGTGCTCCCAGTGGATCTCACTTTGGCCGTCCATGCGGTCGCCCTCAAGCATCGCCGCATCCAAGAGCCGGAGTTGCCTTCTGTTTATACTGCATCCCAGTGCCATGCATTGTTGCAGCAGTTCACGCAGCATACGTCTCTTCTTTCTTTATGCGGTTACTACATTGCACCTGTAGTTGTGTCATCGTAATGTGATGTACAGATGTTTCCTGGGGCAGAACAATATAGAAGAATTTCAGATTTACTTGAATAATAATATCTGCAAGACCGCATCTATTCCTTCTGTAGACAATGCATTTAGTCACTGTGATTCTGTCTGCATCTTCACTTGATTTGCTGTTTAAGTTCACAGAACAATGACATTTTAAATGTATATGTGTGAGGAACACGTGTGACTCTTTAGAGTGATGGTGTGGGGGGATTTAAATTGAATTCTTATGGAAACGGTGAAATTGTGGGTAATAAGCAGGAATACGGAGTGCCACGTACGTATGCACTGCTATCTTTTCATTTAAAAAGTCTCTGTTTTTGCCTTTCATCCACACTACCCTGGAGTTTTCAGCCCCCAAAAATGGAGACTTGTGTAAAAACACTCACAGCCATCTACCTCTGAAAACTTTGTTTTAGCCTTGCAGTATGGATGAGTGACGACAGAGACTTTTGAAAATGGAGACACTATGGGTGTCCTAACTGGTCCTTACTCAACTCTGATTTGATCCCACTAGCTATGACCTCTCATTCTCATATTTATATTGTTGCTGGCATAGCTAATGTAGGCTTTTAGCAACATCATACACATTCTTGCTCGTTTTAGTGTGCATGGAAATACTTTCTTAAACGATGTGAAAATGCCCATGTAGATGGCGATTGTTTTTGATCGAAAACAAAGACGTAGCAGCGTGGACGTAGCCTTACGCAGCCCGTGATTATGTAACATTGGTGAAGTGGTGTTTACAGCCAGCAGACAGGGAATACACTGCTTAAGGTTACAAAACCCAGCCGAATGACAATTTGGTGGTGGATGGCTGTCAGTGTGTTGTCCACAGGGTGCTGAAGCCACAGAAAGCAAAAGTCACTAACAAAATGGGTTTTTCAAAAAAAAAAAAAAAAAAAAACAACAAAAAATTGTCACCCACTGTGCTCACCAAGTCTAAACAGAGCTCCGTTTCCTGCATTCCATCGTGCTGAATGTCTTCCGCAGGTGTTGCCGTGGAGACGGGTGAGGCTCTCTCGCTCAGTCCTGGTCGACAGGGGAATCGTGAGGTGGCTGCAATGAGCTCCGTGCCCTCGCGACACTAGGGAGATATCTGTATTAAGTACCTTTCTTCACACCTCCCCCCCACCCCACTCCGTGTGTGGTTAGCGCTGGGACTTTGCCCCCCCGTCGCTGTGCTAAGACGAGCCAAGATGGTTTGGAGGGAATGGGATTAGGTTAGTTCATGCTCTATTTAAAAAGCAATGCACGGCCTGGTGTGTGAAGCAGGCTGGTCTTGTTTCCACCCCTTTTCTGGTGATATATATGTATGCAAAGACCTTAAGAGTGTATTGGCAGTGGGGACAGTGGCTCACACAACATGCCCCAGTTTCTTTCTTTGGGCACAAAACGCTCTTCACATGGATTGCTTCTGACCAAAAGCCTCTTCTGCTCCTGATGAGATAAGATGTAAAAACTCCCGTGACAGTGGAGAAACCAGAGTGAGATGGATGTGATTTTTCTAGGATGGCTTAGACGTGCATCACTCGCGCGAAAAAGCTGTAGAAATGAATGTCTGGCGCCCGCAGATCTCTGCGCCTGGACTTCTGTGTCCGCCCCGCGGAGATGTGCGGCCCGGCCTTTTGTTTGCATGAAGCCGTCGTCGGATGCTGGACTTGACAGCGTGGACAGTTCTAAACACCAGGGATCGCCTTAATCTGATTGTGTCCTGAACTGTAGCTGGGAAGCTGGTTTGTTTGTATACGCAGTGCGCAAAGTCCAGTCTTTTTCCTCGCCCTTTGATGTAGGTTGACAGGTTTTTTGCCATTTACACATGGTGCATTCGTTGTATGTAGTTTGTGTGAGATCTTTGTTCCTACAATTTGTTGGTGTTTTCTTATGTTTCACGGTTCTGTGTCAACCCCCGCGCTCCTGTTCCTGTTCTCTGTCTGCGTTGTTAAGGGCATTAAAGCTAACGCTGCTAACTCGGTACACAGTAGCTCCGTGAAGTGCGAGTCTGCCTTCAGGTTGTGTCCTGCCCGGATCGTGCTCATCACAGAGCCGTGATTGGAAGCTGCGCGTGATGCTGGTGGCTCGGCCGGTATGAAGTTTTGTGGAATTTTTTTCGTATGCAATTTCTACATGTTGTATCAGATCTTGGATGTTTACTTTTAAAGCTGTTCTTCCTTCTGTGTTATCAGGAGAGATTGACTGCGGACATCGTGCTGCTCTGTCATGCCGAAGGCCTTTTATACTGCGCACATAGTTATTTAATGCCAGGAGTTTTTTTGCTGAGATTCTGCCTGGGGTTGCAGCAGTGATGGACCCGCTGGCTCTGAACCCACAACCTTTTTGTTTATGCTGTGTTAGTGGATTTTTCTGTGTTTGGGGCTGACTGGATCTGTCATGTGACCCTACTCAAGGTTGTCAGCCTTTTTTGGCACCTTCTTACTTCACTGGATTGCATCACTCATGGATCAATCCACGATCGACTATATCAACACGGTTGACAATACATTGACAGCTTATTTTTTTTTCTATTATGTTTTTAAATAATTTTCCATCTGTCCACACATCTGTCTCTTGTGGTCCAGTGATTCAGCGCCTCACACCATGATAAAGGCGGTTCCAAACCCACCCCTCGTGCTGGGCTCTTGTGGGTTTGGTGACTTCCTTCAGTTGCACTGCTCACCTGCAGACTCGGAGGCTGACAAAGCATGCCATTAAGCCAATTGCCATCTCTGAATTGCCCCAGCCTTAGTCTTCCTGGGACTCCTGCCCCGCAACCCAGACTAGGATAAATGGGTGGAAGGTGGATGGATGGATGGATGAATTAACATGCATACATAATTGAAAGCTGTGATCCACTGCATTGCTTCAAGCATGAATATATCTAAGTTTGTCCTCACAATGTATGCAAGACATGTATTTGTGTTCATTGTAGCAGATTGAAACTGCTGTAGGCCTGCTGCTCCCCCCTCCCTATGGCAGGTACCTCTTATGTTGGTATTTTGCACTGAGAATCGCTAATCGGTAGGTGTCAATCTAAATAATCTAAATCAGGACCAGTGAAGAGTGCAGCGGAGTTCGTACTATAAGTTTGCGCCATAAATCGTGGAGAGGGAAAAAATAATGACCCGTCTGTTTTTGTGCTTTTCAGTCATAGTCACTTTTACGGCATGCATGACGGACTACTTCCCGACTCCCATCTGTGTGAGGGAGGCTAATCCCTTATATCCATTGATCCGCCTTTAATTACTGCACTGACTTCTGGGAAGGCAGCGTAAAACACCTCAGTCAGGCTTCTTTATTGCAGGCCAGTGGCTGGAGTGCCCCGCGGGGCCTCCATGCCCAGTATCGCTCTACTTTTCGTAGCGTTTCAGCTGATTATCACAGTTGCGCTGCAGTCATTATGATTCCAAAGCCAGTTGCACGGCTCACCTGCAGACTCGGAGGCTGAAACTTTTTTCTGTTGGAAGTAAATAAATTGGGTCTCCCTGTTGGGGGGGCTGTGTTGGGGGTTCGGCAAGAAGAGTGAGTGAGTCTGTGCGTGTGTACGAATGCTGTCTCATATGCAGATCGGCCGTATAGCATGTAGGCTCAGTTGCATCTTGGGGTGATTGCTTTTGCATTAAAACGCATGCAATTTTCATCTCTTGCCTTGGTGTTTTGATGCCCCCCTTCCTGACCTTTTTTTTGGGCATTGGGGGTGGGTGAAGTCTTGCATATCCAGTGCTGATTCTCTGCCGAATGTCCCCCTACGGGTGATGAGATCTCTGCTGCCTGTAAACTGACCTAAGTTGGTTGTGTGTCGCTGGGAGATTTAATCAGTTGTTTTTTTTTCAGATGTTTTCCTACCTCGTGTGGTAGTGCAGAGATTTATATTTGCGGTGGAGTCTGCATATAGTACTGAAATAAGACAGTGAATTGGACCGTGTTTTTCCGGATGAAAGTGAGGGAGTGTAGTCTTTTTTAAAATGTGTCCTCTATTGAACAGTCTGATAACAGGAAAGGCCTTTGTCAAAACAAGGAGGACACGCCTTTGGGTCCTGAGAAAGCCAGGCTGTATGGAGAGTGGGTTAGACAGCTGCCTGTCTGCATTTTTGGCTTTCTGGGGACTTGGGAGCATTGAATACAATTGTGCTTTTTTGGTATTAGCATTGGGCTGAGAGTAAGGTGTTGTGTCACACAGAGATGCATCCAGGAGTGTGCAGTCCTCAAACTGACTAAATATCAACAGCCTGGTCATTGATGATTGATTGAGTGTCCAGAAATTGTTTTGAAATTACCTGCTTAAATGGATCCTGTTTGAAGTTTGATACCTCATGCACCTTATATGGAAATGTACGACTGTTTTTTTTTTGTTGCTGCTGCTTTAGCCCTGCCCATTCATAAAACTGTACACGCATGAATCTGTGTGTGGGCATTAATTAAACTTTGGTGGTTTCTTTTTCCATGTGCAGCTTTCTGCGTCTGTCCGGGAGATGTGCTGGTAAAACCAGGCTCCAGCAGATACTTTCTGATGCATTAGAGTGTCTGCATGTGTGTGTGTTCTTTTGTGGGTGGGGTACATCACTGTTTTCGTGGCCTACTAGACTCTGCAAAGATCTAACCACTCTGTCGCCCCCCCAGTGGGGAGGCACTGCCAGCATACTTTTTATTCCTCTCTGCCCCGCTAGCTCCCTTGCTCTTTCTCCTCTCTCTTCTGTTATCTTCTCGCCCTGTTCCTCCTCTTGTCTCCCACCTCTAACGTGTTAGTATCCTGGATCAGCTCTGACCCTCGCTGCCCATGCCACGGAGAACGCCGACGTGCCATATGCCGATGATGTTGAACCATCCGGAAGTCTCCTTTTGGGGCTTCTCCTTACGGTCCCGTAGGGGCTGTGGCCTGTTTAATTTTGGGTTAATTGCCGTGGCCCTTTCTGCACTCTTTAGGAATAAACAAACAGGCTGGCCTGCTGTATGTAATAGATTTCAGAGAGACAGGGTGGCAGTCTTTTAGTGTGTGTGGCCCTTTGTTCCTGTACTGTTCCTAATTAAAATAATCAGACCTCTATCTCAGTTGTAAAGCCTCTGATTAAACCCATTAGAAAAGGACTCAAAATTAATTATAAGTTCCCCATACTGTTTTCCCAGCAGGGCTGCTTCCGCACTGCTGTGTGGGTTGAGTAACTGTACAGTCCTCTCTGGGGGCCTTAGGACTGGTGCTCTGCCTGCTGCTGTGTCGGGGGGGGGATCTTGTGGACAAGGAGGGAAGACCTCAACTGGGAGCTGGGCTTTCTGTGGGGAGTGGTGACAAGCTGGCACTGCTTTGGAATGGAGTTCGACGGCCGCGCTCCATTTTTGTGGTTCTGTTGGTGAGCTGGGTTGTGATCTTCCTCTAGACACTTTGCTTCTGTTGCCTTAGCAACCGTTGGCCGGTCTGTAAAAAGGGCACTTGTGAGGGCCAGTTTGCACATACTGCCTTGTCCTAGATGGGCTCGGCAGTTGTCTGTCTTCACCTGAATAATGCCGGGTGGTTTACATCTTTCTTCCTATAATTCCTGCTTCAGAATTCCTGCCTTGTCCCAGAGCCCCCAGTCTAGTTACACAGAAAGTAGATTGGACTCTGTTATGACAGAACATGGTCGACGCCCCAGCTCTCCCTCAAACAGTCACATGGGTGAATGTGCGTGTTTCTTCATGCCACTGCCTGTGAATTCCTGTGCCTTGCCCGACACCTGACCTGACCTGCAGGGGGAGCACTTCTGGGCATGCTCCTTGGGCTGTGGCTGTTAGCTGCTGTCCTGGCTGCGAGTGGGTCAATCATTGTCATACCCCCTTTTGTCCACACTTAGTTTTAAACCCACCCTTTGATCCCTGGCTGCCATGACCCTGATTTTACTGGAATGCCCACCCCCCACCACCTTTACAGAAGCTGCTGTTATCAGCGTAGGAAGTCAACTTGTGCTGAATTGACACAGCAGAGTTTGGAGTGTGTCCAAGTAGGCCAGTGACCTGGGCTGAGTGGCCAATGTGGTCTCCGTCCCAGCACAGTCCAGCGGGCTGTTGTGTTTTCTGTGAAGTCAGCCAGTCTACATGAAAATGAGCTGAGGCCTACCCTTGGAACAAACGACGGCCGCATGTTGCACAAGCGACCAGGACTTTGGGATTTGGGGTAGGAATGGCTGAGCTGCAGTCTGGCTTCCTGTTTGTTGTCCTCATACTGTGGTGAGCAAGCTGTGGCACATGCCATATAGGCCACACCCCTACAAGTCAATGTCCAATCAGATGCCAGAGGCTACTGAATGTTCCTCTGGAGCCCTTTCTACGGTATTCCACTCACTTCCTCTTCTGAGGGTCGTGTTTCAGTAAATCTCTGAGGAGGTGAGCTGAGGACTTCTTGGTCCTCCTGGTTTTGAAAAGGAGCTTCCCGATTCTATTGTGGCTGATGAACTCTGGCCCTTCATTTGCTTGTATTCCTAAATGACGACTCACGTTGCTGTTGATTCTTCTAATGTAGTGTCATTTGTCTTTCTACTGCAAGACTTCCCCACAATTACAAGCCATCCTCTTAATACTGATGGCTGGCGGTAAATCTGTGTAGATATTGAATTACCGTGCTTTTGCATATTTACATATTTCATAGACACTTTTTTTGTCCAGAGACATACAGAGTGAAGGTCCTTGCCAACGGGCCCAGCGATGAAATCACTATGGCAACCTCAGATTTTGAAGCAACAACCTTCTGATGGTGGCCGAGGTATTCTTACCTGCTGAGCCATCCACCAATCCGTCACCGTGTTTACCTGCCTGGTGGATTCTGTTTGCTGTTTATGTTCATGGTACCGGAAACAGATGCTCTGAATTCTTGATGCTCCTTCAGTCGTGCCTTTACATGCATGTTCGGATACGGCTGTTTCTGCTGCTGTCCCTCGAATTCCCTCCCACTCCACCTGGCTTGTCTGCGGTTGCCGTTTCGGGTCGAGTCGGTGCCGTTTGGCCGGTGTTCCCAGACATTGCACCACTTCTTCTGTGGTCATTAGCCAAAGCCTGCTGTCGTCGACGACCCCGTTATACCGACATTTGCAGGAAATGTACGATTTCCGAGATCCTTAATCAGCGCAGTGATCTATAGATAGACGGGATGCATTTAATCTACAGTGTTTCAGCACGGTTAATCAGATTGGAATGCAGCGTTTTTGGGCATTTCTTGTAAATTAATCACAGTTATGAATAATTAAATTTCAGGCCGTATGAAGCGGGTGAGAACTGCTTGTTATGTATTGTCTTCAACAAACAAACTATTTTCTTGGAAAGGGTTTTTTTTTTCTCTTTTTAATGATGAAATGAGTGTCATGCTCGGCTGCCTTGGATAGTATTAGACTTAGTTTATGAATTTTCATTAACCTGATACAATGGTTTTACATATATCCCCGCTTAAGCATTATTCTTAATATTCCATTTCAGATCTCTAATATCTGAAGTACAAGCTCACTCCTCTAGCTGACAGACAGCAGGAGGGATTTTTCCAAGGAGTGGTAAGCTGCAGGGCCAATTCTGGTTAATTATGAATCTCAAGCCACTGGATGCTGTTGCTGAGGGACAGAATCTTATTGCCTCTGATTTTGTGATGAGCCGCCTGGGTGAGGAGTTCATCCCTGGCTCTGAGAAGGGCCAGCACTCCTGGAGAACACTGCTTTGCTGTCGACTTTTTTTTTTATAGGCTTGCTAGATGCATGACGTAGCTGCTGATATGCTCTCACAAAGCTTTTCAATTTTATTTTAAGAGTTCGATCTGAATAACTCGGTGTGTAGGCCGCGTGTCGGAAGATAAAGATTTCACTGCTAAGGCCATACTTACAGCGGTCTGTTGTGAAGTCAGGCCTTTTTTGGTCATGAGTGACCATTGTGTTTTTGCCATTTTTGGTATTTCTTTGGTGCCTGGTTTGGTGCGTATCAAATGACTCTTGTGAACTGTGATGAATGCACGCATATCTTACATCAGCACACAAACACGTGCTTTTCTCCCAGGCACTCTCCCCAATTTTCAAGCAGGAAATGGGTGCATTACCCACTCGACTTACTGGGCGTGTGTATGTGTGCATGCGCTTGCCTGGAATGGACTGGCGTAGCAGGTTACACCTGCTAAGTGTCTTGCTGGATCTGGTCAAAGCTGGAACGCTTGTCATGCTATACTGTGCAGACCCGCTGTCGTCCACTAGGTGACGATGTTCTGCTTCTGGCGTCGAAACAACATCCGGGCCGAGAGGAAACGTCACAGTGAGTGATTAATGGGCTTTATTTGATCGGGCTGGTACTTTTATTTATGAATTCTTAATCGCTTGGGTGACGGTGGCTTCTGATGGAGCTTAGGTCATGTTTGAGTGCAGTTAAGTTAAGGCTGCTGTCTCACTGGCTTCCCGGATACCTGCTGTTTCCACTGGCACCTCCGTACCCCTGCTGTGCACCCAGTACCTGTTATTAGGTATGTGACTTAATGAGTGGCATCTGGACTGGCGGTTAATTCGGTCAAGACCACGTGCACCCCACTGTGGGCGTAGGTGAATAATGCTACCATAGTAACAAGAGCTGTTGTTTTAGTGGCACCTGAGATCATGTCCATAGAAGCTTCTAGAAATAAATCGATATATGTTCACCTGGCTGCACATGAGGTTCTCCAGCTGTCATCTGGCTGAACGGTGCCTCTAAAGCCCTTCTGATTGGGTCCAGCCGTTTGTCATTTGGATTCCAAACAAAACCTTGAGGTGGATGGGCGTGATCACAGTCAGACGTGTGCCGGCTGGGGGCTCCCTCTCCGCTGTGGGCGAGTCAGATCACATGAGTTGTGCCAGGCAGCTCCCACACCACCCCCCCGCCACCAACTGCTCAAAGTAAGGGGGGGTTGCCATTGTGGACAAATCAGCCCACAGCCCACGGGTAGCAGAGCAGTTTATCGGCAGCTGAAAGTGTTAGCTCATGGGTGTGACTTGCATAAACATGTTCTCAGGGCAGAATGAAAAATGATTGGTTCACAGAGGCGACGAATCAGATTACTTGGACCCACCTCCTCTACAATCTAATTGGTCATCTCTCTGAACCAATCATTTTTGTTCTGCCCTCAGAACATTTTGTGTATCTATTGTAGGAATTATTAGCTCAAATAAATTTATATTCTCCACCAATATGTTCAAATTAATTAGTTTAATTAATTATTGTTTTATGACGATTATTGCCTAATCTTTATGCCAAATGGTTGGTTCCACCAACTCGATTGTGATATCCCCGTGAGTCTGTTAATGTG
>JAODLC010000045.1:5780403-5791996 GCA_026781145.1 Hippopotamyrus pictus | reverse complement strand
TGAGTGAGTGGGTGTGGGTGGAGTAAGCGAGGGAGATGAGTGAGTGGGTGTGGGTGGAGTAAGCGAGGGAGATGAGTAAATGGGGCGGAGAAAGAGAGGGGGTAAGTGAGTGTGGGTGGAATAAGAGAGGGAGATGAGTGAATGGGGTGGAGTAAGAGAGGGGGGTGAGTGAGTTCGGTGGATGTATGTCGTGAGGGGTGAGTGAGGTGGATTAGTGATGCGAGTGAGTGAGTGGGGTGGGTGATTGTGAGTGACGTACGACGATAGGAGCACCAGGCTGGTGTAAAATGAACACAAGTTGTTTCCTTGTGCTGTGTGGGTTTATCTTGCACGGTGATGTTGACTTTTTTTGTTATTGAAAGCGTTGTCATAGTGTGAGTGTCTTTGGACCTGGGTGACAGGCAGACGATTACCTTTAATCACTTGATTTCTCTTTGCAGGGCATTTTCCCCGTGGGTTACATTCACCTGAAGGACGCTGCCATCGAAGGCAGCGGGTTAGTCCTCTTTAAATCCTGTTCCCTGCTTGCTCTCTGCTTCCTGCCAAAGGGACTGTTTTTATAGCCCCAGTTGACATGTGATCGATGTTTGTGAGGCCAGGACCTCGTTACTTAGCAGGACGGACCCCCTTTTCTCTCAGTCATAAAGCTCAGCGCATCGTTCCCCCAAACCCTCAGAGGGCGTGATTAATGGACACATGAGCCCCCCCCGACTCCCGCTCACACCCCCGCTTAGCTGATCTCACCACGCCAGGCTCCGTGTCCTTGGCTGTGAAAGCTTCTGTCTCCTGCCGCTTTACGTGCATCTTCCTCAAGATGGGTGCGGATATCCAGCTAAGTCTGCACATCTGAAAGCCGGAGATCAGGAGATGGAGCCAGCGTTTTGGGGAGTGGGGGGGGTAGTAGTGTTTTTTTTCCCCTCAAGGTGTCAGATTGTCATACTCTGTCATAGTCCTCATGCTGTGCATCCGTGAAATGACAGAATCGAGGCAGCCTCACTTGTTATAAAAGGTGAAATTAAACTAAAATTTCATCAATGGAGAAAAAGTATCTGGGCAGTTAAGGACTGTGATAATGGGGGAAAAAGATAACTCTCTTTGGCAGGAGAGCAGATCTTGATGGGTTGTGTGTGTGTGTGTGTGTGTGTGTGTGTGTGTGTGTGTGTGCACGCACGTGTACTGCCTTCTCTGCACTCCCCACCTTTCTGGTCTGTACCCCTCAGTCCTGTCTCTGAGCCTAGTCACCTGATATCCCCACTGCCTGTTTGATGGAAGCGTGAGACGAAGCTCAGGACAGTCAGTGCAAAACATCTCCCCGCAGGCAGAAGGAGACAGTCATCCCCATCGAGCAGCCCCTGGTCCACGAGGTCACCACCACGTTACGAGAATGGGCCGCCATCTGGAGGGAGCTCTTTGTGGTGGGTGTCACCGACCCCGTGGCGAACGCACAGATTGGGATATGTTTGCGGATCTACGCTACTTAAGCAGGCATGCTAACACACGAGCACACAGACACAGGCTTTCAGGTACAAGTACGAATAAACAAGGTAGATCTTACCATTAGGGGATCTCGTCAGCTTAAACAAGTTCTTCTTTATTAGATGGTCCAAATGAACATAAGGTACATCGGTCTGGCTTAGTTCAGTCCGTGTCAAGCTGAAGCCTGATTTCCATCCTCTAGGGGGACAAGCGGGAGACCTTCAACAGCGTCCGCGACATGATCTACGACCTCATCGAGTGGCGGTCCCAGATCCTGTCCGGCACCCTTCCTCAAGACGAGCTGACGGAGCTCAAGCAGAAGGTCACCTCGAAAATAGATTACGGGAACAAGTGAGTGTGGGGGGCACCCCCACCCCGTGTAGCGTGCCACAGCCCCACCCATCGGCTGTTTTGTCACCTTTCACTCCCTGAACAGAGATGCATTAGTCTGCGATTGTGGTGACCGCGATCCAGGCCATCAGAGCAAGCATTATACAGCAGAGAGGGACAAATGCATTGTGCTCAGGGCTGAAAGCCCGTTCGGGAACTGGGGGGACGTAGAGTGGCATTTACTTTTGGGTCTCGAAATATTGCCTTTTGAGAGGTCAGGGACATTATCTCTCCTTAGAGGTACATGCTGGTATATATATATATATATATATATATATATATATATATATATTTTACGCTGAATTACATTTTACTTAATAGTCGTCTTACCTCCCACAGTCGGGCGTTTCCGTAACGGCACTTGCTCAAAGAAAAAACATCTTAAACTTTCTGTCAGGTACCTGGGCCTGGACCTGGTGGTTCGGGATAAGGACGGGAATATCCTGGACCCAGACCTGACCAGCACCATCAGCCTGTTCCGAGCCCATGAAGCGGCCTCCAAGCAAATAGAGGAGAGGATACAGGAGGAGAAGGTAGTGTCTGCCTGTCCTGGCAGCCTTTGTCTGAGCTCATCCAGCAGCCTTTGTCTAAAGTGAGGCTGAAGTTCAGCTTGAGTACACTGCTCCCTTTATAGGAACCGACTCCAGCCTGTTCTCACGTATCCTGTTAGATATGATGGACGTTTTGCTGCCAAAGCCTAGGACTGGAGGCGGAGAGTGTTTCCTACCGGAGAATTGTATGGGCCAAGGTTACATAAGAGGACTTTTCTCAGTTCAGAGAGCTGAAGCATGCCGCTCGGTGCCGTGGTTCTGACTTGGTCCGGCTGCTGGATGGAGCCCAGATGAGCACCGAAGCCCTTGAGCCAGACTAAATCTCGAGGGTTTTTATCAGCCGCTCACTGCGCCGTTTTCTGTGCCCGTTAGAAACTTTCAGTCAGCCTCCCCATTCTGTCCGGACCCCGGCGAGCCGTGGGCCATCGCTTGTTTCCCTCAAGGTCACTTAGCCCTGCTGTCAATCATATGTTTCAGGGAAACTGTAGTTTTTGTACAAAGACCGGTTTTCAATCAGTGCGGGGGTGTCAGATGTTACAGCAGATGTTCTTGCGTCGAGGCAGGATGAGACCTTATCTTGTTTTGGTTCCTTCCGAGTGTCAGAGGTAAGTCATTTTTAGGGACTTCACTGGGCTGCCAGGAAGTTTGAGGCTGGTGGTGAATTACCTTTCAGACCAGCTCTCCATGTCCATGTGGGCTTTTATTTTTAATTCCCCACCCCATCCCACCCTGAGATAGCAGCAGAGGGGAATCACAAAGAGCTGGCATTGACGAAATCACAAAGAGACTCGCCTCGTTCTTTAATGTCTCTCAACTGGCCTTTGTGCCCTTTGTTTCCTGTCTCTGGCCCTTTGAGCGTACGGCTGTGGTTCACATCTGCTCCCAACAGTCCTCTTCTATGATAGCGGCCAGTTTAGGTATCGTGATTATCTGATACACGTGCGGATCGTCGCAGTTGCATCACAATCAGTGGCAGCACTAGCCTGGCCTATTGCTTCATCAGTTATGTAATGTTTGGCCCTTCGTTTGCATCTGCCTGGAGGAGAATCTTCAGCTCGGAATATCGGAGTGTTTTTGGGAAGGCCCGTATATACCGGCCGTGAGCTTGAACGCGATGGCTGCATCTGCTTGCTCCGACAGTCCCAGAAGCAAAACCTGGACCTCAGCCGGCAGGAGAAGTTTGCCTCCACGCCTTCCTTTGCCTTGTTCATCACCCTGAAGAACGTGGTGTGTAAGATCGGCGAGGATGCGGAGGTGCTCATGTCGCTGTACGACCCCGTCAAGTCCAATTTTATCAGGTAGCCTGGTCCCGTTAGCCTGGTCCCGTTAGCCTCGCAGCTTCACGCAGCTGCAGAAGTTCTGATTCTTGTCTTCTGTGGCGTCTGTTTGTGTGACCTGTCTGTGTGATACTTAATAAACACCCATTCCTATCTATCCACTTGGAACTTGACTGTCTGTTAGTTATGCTTTGATCTGGTGTCTCATTGTGGTTCAGTAATATTATTTAACTTTTAAGATGAAATTCACCTCCCCCCCCCAGTGAGAATTACCTGGTGCGATGGTCAAGCTCCGGATTGGTGAAAGACATCGACCAGCTGCACAACCTGCGAGCTGTCTTCACTGTGAGTATTTGGCCAGCTGTGCCTGATTTCCAGCTCGAGTGTGGATCTTCACCCTCCCCTCTGCCAGTGCCAGTGTGATTAAAACCAGGCCATCCATCCATGGCCTCAAATGGGAGTTTGAAGCTCTTCTGCGGCCTCATATCATTAAGCACCTGCTGCTGAGTGTGTCCGCTTTATGGAGTGCATTATGAGGGTGCCGCCTGGAGTCAGACTGGTGTTTAGCTTGAAGCTCTGCTTCCCAGTCCGGTCTTCGGGGTCCCACAGGTAGTCCACGTTTTTGCAGAGCTGAGAGGGAGCAAAAATGTGGACTGTCTGGCAGGGAGCTTGGAGGGAACAAAAACACGGATGGACTGTGGGTCCCTGAGGATTGGATTGGGAAACTCTGGCTTAAAGCACCTGTAATATGGCCTACACCAAAAAACCCACTCGGGCCCTGTCTTGGCAGTCAGCCTTGGAAATGGTGACTGATGAGAGCCTAGAAGCAGAGGTGAAAACTTCAGGTCCAGAAAGCGAAAATCTAGATCAAGATTTTGTGTCAACTAACCAGTTAAATGTGAATATTATTTTTTTTATTCTAATCTGATTGGTTGAAATAAAATCTGGATTAGTACGTTCTAGACCTGAACTTTCCTCTTCGGAGTGACTGGATCCACGGGCCGTCTACGGTTCTCACCCCCACCTTCTCTTCGTCTGCGCAGGACCTGGGCAGCGAGGACCTTAAGAGGGAGAAGATCTGCTTCGTCTGTCAGATCGTGAGGGTCGGACGCATGGAGCTGAGGGACAACAATGCACGCCGGTTGACCTCAGGGCTCCGCCGGCCTTTTGGAGTCGCCGGTAATCCTTCTGTTCAGTCACACATTGTCACACTTCGACCTAGAGTGGCACTCTAAATGAATACCCTAACAAAGAAAAATCTTCCCAGATGATTTGTTTTTTTTAAACCAATTGTAAGATTCTGTATTGCTAAAGAAATAGCTGTACCCTCATCTGGAAGGTTGTGGGTTCGAATCCCCTGGCCAGTAGAGTAACCGTATCACCATTGGGGTCTTCAGTAGCTGCTCTAGGGACGCTGGCTGGTCCTGCTCTCTGATCCTCACTTGCATGTTGCTTTGTCCCACAAAAGCACTCTAAATGCAAGTGGATGTTTTTCTTTGCAATTAAATTTTTTTTTTTTGAGTTGAAAAGATTATTTATGTTTTTGTTCACGCAGCTTGGCGGAGGAGTCGTTTGTCTGCCTCGTTGAGTAGCCTCGTCTTGGACAGAAACCAAAGGGTTTTAGCTCAGGTTAATTCAGAGGAGTCGGCGTCTGATCGGCCCCTGCAGGCGGATTGCTGGCTGTGTAGAAAACTAATTAGGCTGGCTCGGTGCCCGGGGTGTGCCAAGATGTACGGCTTGCCCCAGCCCCCCTTCCCTCGTTTTCTGGCTCACATGAGAGATCAAACCGGCTTCCTGATGCATGATACTTTATCATACTGGATTTTTTTTTTGTCATCTGTTGTGGAATGGGCCCCATTTTTGCACAGACCTGCACAACGTATTCGCTTCCGAATGACGTGATGGTCGCTTACACAGCCAGATGAATGTACGTTTTGAGTTGGGTGCTTCCTCGCAGAAGTGCCCTTGTGTGTCGGGCAGGAGGAATCGAAGCAGGTGTTGCGTGGAGTCCGCCGTAAACACGCCCGTTGGTATCCCGTTGGCTGTCAGAGGGCTCTCCCATAAAGTCGATTTCCAGCTCCGCTCCGGATCAACTTCTCTGTGAACGACCAGCTGTTTAGTTTTCTTATTTATGAAACAGGAAGATGGCGAAAAAAATGACCGCGGTCCGTTTGTGAGAGACCCACAGCTCGCTGATTCACCGCTGTACTGTTTCCTAGTGATGGACGTCACCGACATCATCACGGGTAAAATGGACGACGAAGACAAACAGCATTTCATTCCATTCCAGCCGTAAGTTGACACCAACGCCTTTGTAATATCATTCATCTCATAGTTGTATTTCAAGGTTTGCTTTAGTATGAAGGGGAGTGAGAAACTCCACGAGTAACTTTGAGTATCATCATATCACTGGTTACATTTGAATAGATTCCCCTTTGCCCATGTAAACAGGGAGCAGTGAGCAGGAAGTTGTCATTTCCAAAGAGGAAGTGAGTCCTAATGACATAATTGATTAAATGGACTGAACTCTGGGGTTTTTTTTTTTTTTTTTTAAAAGTGCCTTTAGGGTACGAACTGCATCGCCCCAGACGTCTGCAGTAATTTGACTTCTCTGTCATTCTGAGCTGGGCCTGGTTTCCCCTGTAGACCTCCCCTAGAGATGAGTGTGATAGGAGCCTCCCCCACACTGCTGTAATCTGTAATCACATTCATCCAGGCTGCATTGTTGATGTTATGTGATACATCTCAGGGTATTTCAGTAATGCCTTAAGATCTGTACTGGAATTAAATCTCGAGAGGTTACTCGCCGGTCAATAAAAGATTTGCTATTGTTTCTAATATAAAAAAAAAAACATTTAAAGCTAATTTTGGGCCAAAGAAAGCAGGCGATTTATTTCATACTTGAATGGTTAGTCTTCATCTTCGGCTTCCGACGGGAACCTGGACACGGAGAAGGGGGTGTGGTCAGTGCCAGCCACAGAGGGCGTTTCCTGCACGTTCCTGTCTCTCGTCTGGTCGGCGTGCTTGGGTGATTTGGGTCTCTGATGCTCGTCGTTGAGGCAACGTTCCGGGACGGGGGGGTGAAGGGACTTCCTAAGCTTCTCTTGCTATAGCGTAAAGGTGAAAGCAAGCTTCCAGACTCTGGGCTTCCGCCTGGCATCACTCACTTAAATGTTCTTCTCTCTCTCTCTCGTTACCCTTCCTGCCCCACTGTTGGCTAACAACCACTTTGTCTTTTGTCATGGAATTTGCATCACTGTTTTGGTACGTTTCCCTCCCTGTCTCGTCTACCGCCACCCCCCAACCCCCACCCACATGCCCATGACCTTCTGCTTCTCTGTGCCCCCACCCCCTGTCTGTCTCTGTGTTGGCACCCATCACGTACATCCTCCAGGCTTGCCTTGGATGACGCCATTCGCCACAGGCAGCTGAACATCTCCCGTTTTTCACCCAGGGTGGCAGGGGAGAACGACTTCCTCCAGACAGTCATCAACAAGGTCATCACTGCCAAAGAGGTCAACCACAAGGGACAAGGTACCGAGGGTCGCGGTGGGAACATGCCGGCTTTCCCGCTTTTCCCGTCAGCGCTCGCCCGTCGTTGCCATCCATTGTGCCATGTCCATGTGTCTCCTCCATTCCATTCTGACTGCCCTATTCCGCTAAAATTGCTTAGCAGTGCTACCTTGAGTTGACTTGATTTAAAACCCAGACTTCAAGCCGCCCATCCTGGTCACGGTCACCAGGGGTAGGGCAAGATCCTATCCCACAATGCTCAGGGCACAAAGTAGGAATGCACTCCGAATGGGATGCTTCTCCATCGCGGTCCGCGTGCGCTCACGTAGCCGACCACCCGCTTCGGGCAGTGTTTAGAGTAAGCCTAATTGCATGTGTTTGGACTACAGGAGGAACCCCCTGGAAATCCCGAAATCTCAAGGGCAGCTTGCAAAGCCCACACACACAGAGCATGCGAGCCTCCAGTGCTGGAGGTACAATGGGAACTGCAGCAGCACCCACAGGCCACGGTTCCAAGTAACACGGGGGCTTTTTTAAAGTGTGCCTCCACACCTTATTTAGATAAAGGAGGTTATATCATTTTTACAGCTGTTCTTCTGTAATTAAATCAGGATCAAAACACACGACTATCAACTTACCATTAACCTTTAAGATCTCTCACCCACCGTTTATGAGGGCCGTTCATCTTTCCTGAAACTCACAGGGGCTTTGACTAATCATTTAGCTCATGCTGTTCGGGAACTGGGTAAAAAGCAGACTGTCCCCGACTTACGACTGGCTTGTCAGTGTTTATTTTTTCCCCCTCTAAACTGCGGTTGTGTGTGCTAGCCGTCATAAGTCGGGGACGGTCTGTAACAGGGAAATAAATTAAGTGATAATGGCTTTTTCACATCAGTGGGGATTTCAGGCAGCTCGCTGCTGGTGCTGGATCTGTGGTACATTTCTCTGTTAAATGCTGTCGCTGTTTGAATTTCCATATTATTTACCATCTGATGGCAGCTGACAGGTGTCTTTGTCAATGACTGCTGTCTGTCTTTTGAGGCTTCTGCACATCTGACACTAGCAGGAGCTCTTATTAGCAGCAAGTGTGTGTGTGTATATATATATATATATGTGTGTGCGTGCGTGTGCGTGCGTGCGTGTGTGTGCGCGCGCGTGCAGGACTCCCCAGAAACTACAGAGACCTTAGACGAGGGCCATATTCACACTTGCCCCAGTCATCCCCACTCCCCCACTGGTCTGCGCTCACATCGTGCTTAACGTTCCGGGCCTGAGCGCGCTCTCGTCATCACCGTGCAACTTTCTGGGTTACAGAAAACGTAGGAAGAAAAGTGCAAACCCGCAGCACGTGGAGTTTATGATTAATATCCTTATTTTGCGGCTTATTTGGAGTCGTTTTGGGCGCGATGACACATGGCCCACTTATAGGTTTATGGACTATGCAAAGCAGCGATTTTTATTTATTCTTGCGGCGTGTATAAAAAGGTAGCTCCATATATTACCTGATATCTGAGGTTTTGTTCTGTGCAGCTAGTTGTTCCTGGATACTATCATCAGCTCAGATTTCCAGCAAACACTGCAGCTCTGCCGCAGAACAAAGTAATCCCTTGCCGCCATGTTTATTAAATGTTAGCTGAGACCCGATCTGCATGGGGGGCGGGGGGGGATCTGTACAGCCTATGCGATCAATTCCTTCCCGTCCCGCTTCATTTATAGTGTGCATGCGTCTGTAGCATCGCTAAGGTCATGTCTGTGTTCCGAGCCCAAAGCACGGTTAACAGTCACGCTCGTTGTGTCCCATGTCTGAGTACAACTAACCGTGGGGGTGTGTATGGGATTGTGGGGGCGGGATCACTCAGGCTGAGAGAGACCGACGCATACAAATGTCAGCGTTGTAAAAATGGTAGATGGCGCCATTGAGCCTGGAAGAAGCCCCTTTTAGACAGACTCTTCAAAGTTCTGCGGTGTGATGTGTCTTCACCTTGGGTCGAACGTGACTAAAGGGGGGGTCTGCAGTTCTGTCCCTGCCTCTTCATCTTCCGGCTCACATGAGTACCTTTTTCATTGCTCCGTCGTCCCTTTGTAGGTCCACTGTGCTGATGCTTTTTTTTCTTTTAAAAAAAGGACTCTTAGAGAAATTACACTTCTGTACCTTTCTGTCCTTTAATATTTTTTCCTCATTCCTGGCCTCTCTCTGAAGATGGTTTTTAAAGCCTGAACCTCTTTGGGTCCAGACACTGGAATTTTCTCTTCCTCCACACACGACACTTCTGTCTCTCTTACAGGTGCTGGTGTATTTGGGCAATTCTAGTATTGTGGAAGTGGTATTTAGACTCGTATCGGTAAACAAAGTGCCTATGAGCAAGGATGAGCTTAGTATCAGCGAGTCAGTTTGCATATCTTTATGCATGTGACCTCTTGGGTTGAATATAGAAACCCTCAAATTCATATATTCATTTCCATGTTGGAAATACTTGTCACATCCATAACACTTTTTGCCATCAAACTGACCTTTGCATGGAATTGCCCATTTAAGTACCAGCAAACTATGCTGTCATCCATAATGAAATGATGTGGTGTTACTCAGTTCCAGATTTTGCTTCACACATAGTAGCAGACCGTTCAGGATGTCCTCACAGTGTTGGGTTGCGATCGCTTAGCTGATGGCCCTCATCCAGCTGAACAGCGTAGCTGGCCATAGTGGCGAAATGCAATTTCCACCATGATAATGTCCCTTGCAGGGTTGTGGGTGACTCTGAAATTACTCCCTGGAGACATCCATCAGATCCGCAAAGATTTCCCTCACCTAGTGGATCGGTCAACGGCTGTGGCCCGGAAGATGGGATTCCCCGAAATCATCATGCCAGGTGGGTCTCATGAAGCCAGAGTTGTAAGCGCTCTTGAACTTGCTCCGTGTAAAGCTCATTGACCAACTGTGGGGCCCTGCGATTGTTCAAGGTGATGTCCGCAACGACATATATGTGACGTTGGTCCAGGGAGACTTCGAAAAGGGCAATAAGACTGCATGGAAAAATGTGGAGGTCACTATGTCGGTTCACGATGAAGAAGGCAAGAAACTGGAGGTAACTGCCGTGTACCTTTAAGAGCTGCGTTATCCTGGACTGCCTTCTCAAGTGTGAGTTTAGTGGTGCATTATAATTCTTGTTGCTTATGTGTGTGTGTGTGTGTGTGTGGGGGGGGGGGTTTGCATAAATCACACTAGAGGACCAAATTGTCCCCAAAGTGTAGTAAAACCTGAAATTTCCCTACTTTTGGGGACATCTTTTGAGGTCCCCATTTGGATAACCTCAGTTTTATAAAAATCTGTGAATGCAATCAAGAAAGTAAAAATGCCTAAAGTCTTGGATTTGGGTTGGTTACTTATGGTTAAGGTTAGGAATGGGTAGAGGTTAAGGGTGTCGTGAGTCCATAGAAATGAATGGAAATGTGTGTGTGTGTGTGTGTGTGTGTGTGTGTGTGTGTGTTTTAATGCTTTAACATGAGGAGCAGTAGTAATATCACATTAGGAATCCAGCTCAGACATTTCTCGTTGAATGCTTTGTAGAGTGTAGACTGACCTTGCTTGTCTAGTGAGCTGAAGGTATCTGCTATGTTAGTTACCCTCTCGCAGAATAGATTGGTACAGCTTTGGTGCTATGAACTTCATTTTAGTCATTAGTGGCAGAAGTGCTTTTTCTGACTGTCCTTTAATCAGTGTGGGAAAGATCAGATAGCCAATATCTTGAAAGCTTCAGATTAAGATTAATACCCTAATACTCATCTGTGAATCTGAGGCGTTGTGGAAGCGCTTGCGGAATCCGTGATGTATGACATGACACTGGTGATGATGTCGGAATGACTGTCCCTTTAATTCCTCTCCCTGCTGACAAGCTGGAATGTGTGGCTGTTAATGAATACGGTGCTATATGCAGTCATTTAGCCCAGACTTGAATCCGGGACGTGAATACAAAGCTCTGAACTGCGAGTGGCAATCATTAAGGTGTATTCTCTGCTGAAACATAGGGGTGGCTTTTCAAACCTTTTCTAATCTGAGCTGATGAACTTTCTGAGACTCCCTGATGTCCCTTTGGATTGATTAAACTCAACTTATGGGTCTGTAGGAGTTTCGCTTTCATCTTCCTGTTTTATTCTTAGCAGCAGCTGTATAATTTAGGGAGGGTTTAGTTTTTAGCTGAGAGTATTTATGTCCGGGACGTGTCTCCGTGCCAATCTTCAGGGAACCACTTTGTCCTTGATGATTTGCTGCTGTTTGTTCTTCCTAATGGTCCCTTTCAGGTTTCAGGTACTGCATCATGTCTTGATTGTTGTCTTTATTAATGTTACTGTTTTATTTTTTTTTATTTTTTGTGCTCAATAGTGTCCCCC
>JAODLC010000045.1:5757560-5767750 GCA_026781145.1 Hippopotamyrus pictus | reverse complement strand
AAATAAATTCAATTCAATAAATTAATTCCACAGATTTAGTGTATATATAAACAGAATACAAGAAATATTTTATGATGGAGTCCTTTTCTCTACTTTTCTGGGAGTCTGTTCATGAATGACACATCATGCATTTTACCACATTTGCTGAAACTGTCCCTTGTCTCTGGCTGGATAAATGAATGGCTTTCAGGGACTGGCTGCAACCCCCCCCCCCCCCCCCTTGCTGTTACTGTGAGATTTTAGTTTATTGTTCCCGGTGTTGGTTGGTCTGAGGAGTAAAAGGCAGCGCAGTAAGTAACTCGGACATACACGGCCACTGTAATGTTTCTCCATACCTAATTGCGTAGTTGTGTGCTGGGAAGGCTATTAAATCATATATAAAAGTCACAGAAAGCGGGAAATGGGGTGTTTATGAGTGTGTTGGCTGCGGGTTTGCGTTTATCATTGTAAAACGCAGACCGTAGGCCAACAGTGTTATACGGGATAAGGCTGCCCTTTGACAGTGAGCTGAAATTGAAGCGTACAAGCTGACCAGAGGGCAGACGTGCGAGCTGGTTATGGGCACGGCGAAGGGACTGCCTGCGGTTTCGTTTTCTCAGAAGACTGGTAATGCTGCACCTAAACAAGACTGTGTAATGTTTTCCCGGCTGCAATGGCTGTACAGTGTAGAATATGGACAGATAAAACAAGAAACTTGGCTTTAACCCCTTTAAAGGGTAAGAAAAAAAAGAGAAAATTACTTTCAGCAAAGAGCATGGCTTTGTGTAACATTGTTACTGATCATAGGGGCTGATCAGGAGGCCCCAGACAGAGAAGATTAACACAAAAGCCACAGAGCTGTCCCTTCCAGTTTTGCTTATTGCGTTATGGTTTTATTGGCTGGGTAATAAGCTTCACACCAGCTGCTGCCAAAGTGTGGAGAAATGGCCGCGATTCAGGCTCGATCATCATTTCACCAGGATGATATCGCACCCAGCCTGCCTACCCATATGCTACTAACATTTTACACATGAGGTGCGGTAAACACACCCCTGTATGAGCAAACAACCTGTCAGATTATTATTTTCTCATTGCGCAAGAGCCTTTTCTAGCCCTGAAAGAAAAAAGTCGAGCTCTGGCAGTCAAAATAAATGCACGCGTGGCTAAGCATCATGTCCGGCGCAGCTCATAGTTTCGGTGGGTGTGTCTATATTTATTGCATGGCCAGGATCACAGGTGACGCTCACATTAAATAAGCATAGGAAAGTATCCAGGGCTCGAGAGGTGGTGTTAGGCCGATTTACCTGTGATTGGAAGGTTGCTAGTTCAAGTCTCATGGCGGCCAGAATTATGGGGCCCTTCAGCAAATCCCCAGTTACTCCAGGGACTGGCTGACCCGACTTTGAATAAATGTAGACGGGTATGGGTACACTGAAGTCTCCAGTCGATGGCTTTTCATGGACTTTTAGCAGCAGTGCCTAAGGACTGCATTGGTGCTGGTTGCCGTGCATTGATTCATATGCCTGCAGTGTTCAGATCAGCCGCACCTCGCAGTATAACCGTCATTATAAGGATGCTTATTTTCACAGGATGTAACTGCGGGTAATTTCTGGTGGCCGGTCTTCAGACCTTGCGTCCCCAGTGTTGCGTGGAATGTTTCCCCGGCCTTGCGGTGTGGGAGCTGAGGGTGTTCTCCCTGTGCAGGAAGCTGACCAAGGTCCTGAAGAACTACGTGGAAAATGCCGAAAAGCTAAACGACCAGCTGCTGAAGGCCATGAAGGCCATGGAGTACATCTTCAAGTTCATCGTCCGCTCCAGGGTGCTCTTCAACCAGTGAGTGCCGAGTGGTTGTGGCAAGGCCATGGGTTTGTCTTCTGGGGGGGGGGGAGGGAGTGGTGGTAGAACACCATGGGGCTGACACACTCCTGCTGGCCCATGAGTAAATGATGCCTCTTAAACATTGAAGTCATTTTGAACTCAACATGAGACCCCCCATGCTTTTCTTTCACAAAAAAACATAGTAAATTAAAATGATGCGGTTAAATCTCCCACCGCATGATCCTCTTGGTGTTGTGCGTACGTATCTCCCTATCGCTCGTAAGCTGTTAGCAGTTTAATCTGGTTGCTGTTAATAAGTAGCTTGTAAGGTGAGCGGATTCTGTGTCCTGTCTCCTTGTTTAATAAGCAGTGTTAATGCCGCTGTTTTCCGGCTCTACAAATCTTGAATGTGACGTCTCTAAGTGCTCCTGGAGCAATCTAAGGTGATGGAAGGGGTCACATTTGCATACGCACATTGCCGGGGGGTCTGAGTGCATTCTTGTTGCGGGGATGAGAGCGGTCGCATTTCTGAAGTGTATTTTGCATAACGTGTTTGATGCGGAGATGCGGCGGCGTCCGCGACTCCCGGCGCTGTCACCCGTAGCTCAATTTATCTCCCGTCTCTCTTCTGTTTACTTGTTTATTTATTTATTTGGATTTACCGCGTCGCCAAATCACCGACGGAGCTGCCGGCAGGACACTTCTTTACAGCCGTAATTACTCATAATTTCGCTGGTTTCTGAATATTTTAGTCATTCGAATGCAGGAATTTTAAATATTCATGCGGATGTACGTCTTGCGATAATTATGACAGAGAGCCGAGTGAAGGTAGCTAAAGCTAGGAGCCCCGTGTTATCTCACGCTGCGCTGGAACTCATGGCAATTAGATGCTGTAGATACGGCAGATATGGCCTAGTGATCAGTAATTAGCTTTTTAATTAATTTGTGTGTTGCATAGCTGCCAGCCCCAGTTGAGACGTGAGTCTTTCAGCACGTTCATTCGGGCTGTCTTTCTCAGAACTGGAGAAACGGGTTTTGTTTTTTTATTTTTGATGGATTTGCTTTCAAAATCGGTGACTCTGGTGAGTAGCAGAGGTCAGTAGCTTGGTTGTTCCCTCTGTAATCCTGGGTTACTGATTATTGGAGACATTAGCGGGGGCCTACTTACACGTGACGGACAGGTGTAATAGCTTCTCGGACAGAGGGGTGTTTAAAACGGGCGTTAGGTTAGTAAACCTGCAGAGATCCCAGGCAGATGAATGGCAAAGCTCGATTTGGGGTGATTAACGATCGGGGCGGCTGCCGTGGTAGAGAGACGGCTTCTCTGCTGGAGTGGAGAACAGCCTGTCGTGACCGTGACAGTGGTCCTTACTCCCGCAGCACTCGGCAAAGAGGATTGGCGGAGGTTCTAGGCGCTCCCGTCATGTCCGGACACCACCTTGGGTCCGCAGGTCTGTGGAGGTCCCAGACCGCCTTTTGCCGCCTCACAGGAGACGCGTCTGCTGTTCAGGATGGTAATCGCTGAACATGGCAGCCTCCTCCCTCAGGATTCAGAGTGGCTGCTTCGGCGTCTCCACCGAAGCTTGATGGACCATTAGGTGCACCGCTTTCCAGGACCATCACCTGCCACTTCATGCCCAGTTATTGGAGATTCATGAGCGTCTTTGTAAACTCAGGCCTCTGTTTTTTCTCGTCTGTGTTTTTGGCAGGATGTTAGTTTTGTGCTATTTAAAAAAAAAAAAAAAAAAAAAAAAAGAAATGTTTTCCCAATTGTTTTCTGTTCAGCGTTCTCCAGTTTCTGACTGCAGCCGTCGTCCCTCAAAGAGGAACATGTCGCGTTTTGCCGATAGTGAAGGTCACTCTGGTGTTGGCATGTCAATGCTCCAGCGCTTCTGTCACGTTCCTTGTGTTTTGTTTTTCTGTCTGCAGTCTCTCACCTTGGGTACGTTTCCCAGAAGCTCCCGTTACATAGTTTGACCCATTCAGTTGCATGGTTCCAACTATATATGTTTGTAACGTTTTTTATCAGCTGCGCTTCTTGGCAACGCACCCCTGCTCTGTGAGAGTGTAAGCACGATCGTGTTTCGCGGTTCTTATCCCAGCAGGAAGCATTGCTGCCTCTAGCATATTAACATGGTCATAGTCCCCTGGGCTATTTTCCAACACGGTAAAAGTTGTTGAACTTGTGTGTGTGTGGGGGGGGGGGGTTTAAAATTTAATTAAACATGGTTAGTAGAGGCCCCAGGGCTTCAGCCTGTGCATTAAAGCACCCCCCCCAGCTGCAGGCGTCATGCGATGACGTCTCTGTCACTGATGTGTGGCATTTATGTTTCCCTGCCATTGCTGCCCTCAGGGTTCTTTATCCGCCTCTTACTGCTCAGGAGTCCTTTCCTTGAAGTGGATGTTGGGTCGGTGTTAGTCTCCCTGCCCCCCCCCAGCTGAACATTCATCCGACAGCAATCTAGCTGAGGAGGGGCGTGTCCGTCTGCCGTGAACCCCGTGCAGCTCACAGCTGTGGTGGATGTTTGGCGGGCATTTCTCCTATGGAAGCCGCTTTGTTCCTCAGGGCTGCACATCTCTGTTCCTTCAGCTCGAGCTGTGTCTTTTTTTCGCTGCTGTTTCTGCAATTGGTCCATTAAGCAGAAGCCGGGTAGTTTGTTACTGCATTATTAAAACATTATCTATAGCCGTGCTTGAGTCTATGGTTACATACTTGTGTAAGGTTTTCCTATTCCTGTAAGCCCCTTGTGATCCTGCCTGAGTATACTACAGTGTGGTTCTGTGCCGTGCGAAAACGGCCCGTGGGTTCCGGCGCCGGTACCAGTGCCATTTTGCTCGCGCTCTGATCGTCGCATGCCATAAAGCCGATCTCCCGCGGCCCCGCGGTGAGGACCACGGTGCCGAGTCGCATGCCATGAAGCCGATGTGTGTTCGCTCCCCGCAGGCTGTACGAGAACAAGGGAGAGGCCGACTTTGTGGAGTCCCTGCGCAGCCTCTTCACGTCCTTCAGCGACATGATGAGCGACGGCTCAGAGAGCATCGACACAGTCAAGGTGCGACGGCCTGCCGTCTTCATCACCGCCCGGCCCAGTGAAGATGATGGACTTCATGTGACAATTCCTTCAGGATGTTTGGTGATCTGTGACCCACTTAACCGCAAGGCGCCAAGATTAGCTTGGTCGCGATCTTGGCCGCCGCATTGTTTTTTCGACAGTGGTTAACCACACCTTTCCCTTCTAGTTCTCTTCTCTTTTTTTCCTGCTGAACTTCCTCATGCTGTGCCCTCATCTGTGACTTTCTCATTGTCTCTTCGCCATGCAGCCTGGAAGGGAACTTCTGTGTTCTTCCTGTTTAGCTTCTTCTCAAAGTATCGAAGCCGCTTTCCTGTCCTGTGCGTCCTTTCTCCTGGTCCTTCCTGCTTCCTCCAACTCCCTTCTGCTCCTGATCTTGTCTGCGTCCGACTTGTTGGGGGCAATTCTGTGATTTTATTTTTTTTTTTTAGGTGGGCGGCATAGGAGGGGCTATAATTTATGCAGAGGAGCCAACCACATTGTTAGCCAATAACATATTTTGTATTGGTGAGTGACAGGGGATGGGGAACGCTGCTGGCCAATCAGCTGTCAGCTCTGGCCAGTGTTCCTGTGACCCTGCCCCTCTATAAATCCCTGCTCCTTGTTACCATAATGTTTACGTCATTCGTATCATTATCAACCCTCAGAAGGTTGGGCATAGGGCTCCGGGTTTCAGTTTAATTAGCAGACAGCTGCTGTGCTATTTGGTTCATTATTAGCAGACCAGCGTGTGAATTCTGACCTTGCGGAATGGTTCTGGGAGCCGGGCCTGGGTGCTGAGCTGGTTTCCCCAGCTGGAGACGTTAACCGGTGCCAAGGAAATGCTCCACATTCCATTGTGTCCTCTACAGCCGTCCCTCCCCCAGCAGGCTGGGCTTACGGTCGTGCAAATGGCACGTCGGGTTCCCTCCGTCCATCCGGCGGAGGTCTGCTGGACAGCTGTCGGGGACAGTTGCTCCATAAATATTAATGGTGCAGAAAAGCAAACTTTCTGGGCTGAGTCGTCGAGCAGATGAAGTGCTGACGAGAGTAGATACTCGCACCCGGTAAATTAATTCATTTTGCCTCGCTGAACTCGTTCTGAGGTATCGAGTATAATCACCGTGAGGCAAATATTTGGGCCTGTGGGGTGTCTTGTCATGTGCCGGTGCCCTTCAAATCTTCGAAAGTCTCCCAAAGTTCCACACATTCATACAAAGTCTTAGTTCAGTAGAAGCAGGACTTCTCCAGCCGTCCCTGGGAGCTGTGGGCCAAATCGCGAGGCCTCACTTAACCAGCAGTTTGAAGGACAAGGAGCGAAGCCGCCGTTGTCTGACAAACAAGCTTCAACAGGATGGAAGAAATGACTGTTGGGGAGCCGCGAGTCTTTGCAGGAAGGCTACACCGCACTGTTACCCTAGCGATAAACAATCCAGGGCAACCCCATCTGACCCCAACTTGAACAATCCAATAGCTGTACAAACAATTAAGGAAAGAACATCTGAGTGCTCGAAGAGAGTGGTTATATTAACGGCTGATGTCGGACTGGAAACAAATTAACAGCTCATTAGGAAAACGTAACAAATCTAGTTTTGCAATTAAATAAATGCACTGCTTAATTAGGCCAAATCTATTGGGTTAAGATAGAGTGGGAGGCTTCGGGGGTTTATTTTAGTGACGCCAAGGACCGCCGCGCGTGACTCATGTTTCCTAAACGCAGCATCCGACTCGTTTAACATTCCAGCCGCGTTAAGCCCAGGTTCTAGGCGTGCGTCTCGAAACACGCACGGTGCCCTCATGCGACCTGGTCCCGCGAGGCAACGGGCCGCCGTCGTGTCCCATCTGCCGCCGCCGCACCATCCCAGAGCCGCTCCTCCGGCGCGTTAGACTCCTGATAAACGCATTTCTGCCTGGAGGGCGGCCAGAAGTGTTAGTCTGGCTAAATTCAGGCGTCTGTGACCCCAAAGCTATGCCTGATGAATCAGGCCAGCGGACAGAGTGGAGCGCAGGAAGCGGCGTTATCCATTAAACTTGGACTCGGGGGCGTCGTGGCTTGTTTGCGACAAAAGTTTCTCCACGTTAAACCCAAAGCAGAAGCGTTCCCTGTTAAAAAGGCAAAAATGGCAGCCAACTCCCACGTTTCTTGTTAACACTCTGGGCCTGAACTTTGGATGATTTGCGGCTCCTTAAAATCCAAAGTGGGAGTAAAGGTTGTTCTTTCTGTAGCCCGCTGCTCTCTGCTGGCTCACTGTGCACAAGCCCTCCTTGACCCTCTCCGCTCCTTGACCTTCGGTGCTGGTCTCTGCGGTGCCCTGCCTCTCGATCGATCAGCTGCCATCGATAGCACAACCTTATGCCGCACGAGCACTTTGCAGATAAACATCACCCCCTAACGGAGGGACGTGGCTTCAAACGGTAAATTATTGACCGATACCATTTTTCTGACGCTTGCTGTAATTAACCCTCGTGAGTGTCAAGAACCACATACCCTGCAGTTGTTATAGTTCTGGGATTTAATCCTTAATATTTAATAATAAAGTGTAAGCCCTTCTCCGTCGCTGTGGATCACGGCTTTCTGAGAAACTGTGCTGCCTAAAACCTGCCGATGCTCCTGATGGACTCGCCGACCTCCGCTGTCTCTCCTTGCAGCAGACTAATAGACGTATCAAGTCGCCGCATTGTGTCAGCTGGCACCAAATAGCACATTTCTCCGCATGGCTCTGGCTCCAGGCGCGGAGTAATTAATCGTCATTATTAATGGTTTTAATCAGCCGGGCAGACTGCTGATATGCTGCTGATTTCATCTCCGTCTGGGTGCAGCCGTTGGCGGGATACGTAGCAGCGTCTTGCTGTATGTGTGGGTCACCGTGCACTTCTGAGAGACAATTCATTATAGGCTTGCCACCGATCAGCCTGATCACTTTAATGTTGTGTTTAAAAGTGTGTATTTAGTGTTTGTTGCTCATATGTCCTTTATAATGCAGTGTCGGCCATATTAAACACCCCCCTTTTCTAACTGTGAACTGACTTTCAGAGGTTGCCGACTCCACGGTCACTATTAATTGTCGTTCATTGTTGCTGTTAATTGCCGACCCCCACCTGCCTCAGTCCTGATGCACATGTTAGGCCCCGCGGATGGCTGGTTCTGGAACATTGATTAAACCTCATTCTAGAAACTCTCCGTAGCGCTACTGCATTGACTGTGAATTCGCAGTTGACTTTTTAACCCACTATTTATTGAAAGCTTCTCTTTTTAAAGAATACAGATCCAGGAGATCCAAATTACTGAATGGGCTTCGTGGTCAAACCCGGCCATTTGATTGTATTCCATATGTAGGCTGGCTCTGTTAAAGTGGAGCGTGTGATGTCACATCCTGTTTGGATGAAGTCGTTTCCTGCTCTTGTTTACATTACATTAATTATGGTTAGAAATGCTCCCTGTGGGCCATTGCTTTTTTTTTGTGCTGGATGGTACCTCTTCATCTTCAGTGGGCTGCAGCTGTTCTTGTGTGATTCAGATCTCTCTCGCTCTCTCTCTCTCGCTCTCTCTCCCCTCCAGGATGCTGCCCTGAAATACGTTCCCACCATCGTCAATGACGTCAAACTGGTTTTTGATCCAAAGGAGCTCAGGTGATATCTTTGTTTCTCTGTTTTTGCGCCTGTCATCCCTCGATCTTTGCAACGTGGCTCCTGAGTAGCGTTTTCCCTCTGAGAAACCGTAAAGCTGTCACTATTAATTGTCGTTCATTGTTGTTGCTAATTGCCAACCCCCACCTGCCTCAGTCTTGAAAAGGCCTGACGCACATGTTAGACCCCGCGGAAGGCTGGTTCTGGAACACTGATTAAACCTCATTCTAGAAACTGCTCTCCATAGATGCGGTTAATATAAAACTAGGTGCAGTGCTGAAAAGGAAGGGGTGGAAACCCGTCTAACATTTTGGGGAGGTGGTAAATTAGCTTATTGAATGAAAATGAACGGCTGCTTCACTCTTAGGTGGTGCCTCCAGCGCTGGTAAACAGCCGATTTGACCACGTCTTCCCGTGGAGCGCCTGCTGGTTAATTACCGCGGTGTCTCATTCGGAGACCTTTATAGTTCAGTCTCCCGGATCAGGGATTGGCCGAAAGCTATTGGGTTGCCTTGGAAACCCGATCAAGCTGCCCCACAAATGTGTCTCATCTGCTCGTTAATTTTCTTTGACATGAATATGATTATCGTGCAATTACATTTGCTTTGTAATTACAGTAGATTACGTTTCAGATCATAGACGTGTCTGTTAAGTCGTGGGTTGCTCGTGATAACTTGTCAGTGGTCCTGCCGGTTTGAAAACCCTGTAGATTATAAATTCTTGGTAATTCCCAAATAATTGCATTTGTTTCCCTTACATGCACTTGTCTTTCTGCTTTGTTTTCCGCGTTTTATTAATTCGGTTAAATACATTCCAGTTTCAGTGGTGGTACTGAGCTCCGTCATTTTGAGGCCGATGGGTTTGGTGACCGTGCCGTTTCATCAGCGCCGCTTAAAGGATGCCGGCTTCGCGGGCTCATCTGCATATTTCCGTTTCCCAAAACTGATCTCATGGGGTGGGGGGTTTGTTTCTGCCAGTCAGTCTGGCTGACTTTGGGATTCATTTCTGTGCCGCTTTGTAAGTGGTTTCGGAATATGCCCAGCGCTTTATGCAGCAACGCGCATCGCGTCCTGGAAGCTTTCTGACAAAGTTTGTTGAGCTTTCGCGAGGTTTACGAGTCCCGAATGCAAAAGATTTGAATTTGTGTGAGAATCTGCAAGGCCTGCAAGGACTTAAAAGTGGCTTCTATGGAAAGGGAGATGCATAAAGGTAACAGGTTACCCGTGTGAGTGGTTGCCAATGTTTTTTTGTTTGTTTATGCCACTAATTGACACATCAACAAAGCTATTTTGCCCATCAGACATCCCTGTTGAGAACCCGTCATCGCCGTAATCATGGAGAAGCCTCAGTTTAAGTGGAATGAGGTGAATTTCAGCTGCTTTATGCTGGATGTTGTGCCGGGTATGTCTCGACTGCGATCCGACTTGGTTTATCAAAGCAAGCTGGGTAACCGTGCAGCGTGGTGGATGAGAAACTCAGGCGAAGAGTAGCTCGTACCGCGGCCCCCGTCTGCACCTGTCTGTGCGGAGGAGGGGGGAGGGAAAATGGAATATTTTTGGGAGTAAAGCATGGCAGAACTTCGATGCAACAGTTCAGAGATGTCGGCGACAATGTTGCACATCCTAGCAGTGACCAGAGGGGGGAGTAGCGTCTGTCCGGTGGGAAGCGGGGGCCCTACGCAGGACTGTTGGGGGGGGGGGGGGGGGGGGGAGCCCT
>JAODLC010000045.1:5745682-5757493 GCA_026781145.1 Hippopotamyrus pictus | reverse complement strand
GGGGTATACACTGGCTACTTTTTCCATTTTAGCATTTTTTTTTGTTTGAGTTAGCAGGGTCAGCCAGTCCCTAGAGCGATTAAGGGGTAAGGTCCTTGCTCAGCATCCCAAAGGTGACATCACTCAGCTGACCCCGGCATTCGCACCGGCAACCTTCCGATAGCAAACCGCTGAGCCTCTCGCCGCCCCTGCCATCCTCCCTGCTGTGGCCCTGACCCTGCGGCGTAAGCTGAACGGCGCGGTCCAGCCACGCTCTTGCTTTCTCCGTGCCCTCCTGTGTGATGAGGACGTTCAGTGCTGAGGGAGGGGGGTCCCACAGCATGCTGGTACAGTTCTGACCGCATCTGCCGCGGACTCGCAGGCCGGAAGGTCAGAACAGGCAGCCACTGGCGTCGCCGGGGACCTCGTCCTCTTACAAGACACCTTCAGCGCCCCCCCCCGAGGGGGGAAATGCCGGGATCTGCCAACACAGAGCTTTGCCCTCGATGCTGAAGCTGTATTTTCGTTTTTGTTTTTGCGTTATGTGTTTGTAAGACATGACTGCACACACGTGTTTGGAACACGGATGGGTGATCGCGCTGCTCCCTATGAAGTGTCTGTCAGCCCTGAGCAGTGTCGTGTGGGGTGCTCTGTGCCGAACGCGGCGAGGCGGGGCCGGGGTGGGGGGCTGTTAGGATGCGGCTCTCGTCTTCCTAGGACTCTCATCCTTTCTCTCTCTACCCCTGCTACATTAGCAAGCTCTTCATCGAGTTCATCCTCAAAGTTCCTCTGGGTCGCCTGGTCAAGGAGAAGCTGTACTGCATGATCGACATCGTCCACAGTGACCTCTTCACTCAGCATGGTAAGATTCCCCCTCCCCCCCACCCCCCACACCATCCTTCCTTCCTGGGGCACAGGATGTGCGTGTCAGAGGTCAGGTGACCGAGCTGCCATGGCAACGTGATGGTCATCGCTTAGGAAGGCAGGTGTGTGTGTGTCGCAGCAGTCCCATGTAATTTACACTGTGTAATTCTGCAGTGGTTGGGGGGGTGGGGATATTGTTAAGAATGGCTGTCTCCTAAAGGTACATTTCCGTTTGAGGGACCTTTGTTCCTGTGTTTAGTGGAGCAGTAAGATTGCTCCTTCCATGATGGAGTTTGTCACGTCAATCACAGTAGAGCTGTGAAGGGGAGCGGCTTTGCCGTGGGCCCTGGACCTCCCTGTCCCTTTTAGGGAGCTCAGCTTCGCTCCTCACGTGTGTGAGAGAGCAGTAACTGTCAGTTGACCTGAACGCTCACATTGGAGGCTCGTGGGAGTTTTATTTACCCAAAAATGTTCTGAGAGCAGGACAAAAAATGAATGGTTCAGAGAGATCATCAATCTGACTCAAGGAGGTGGGTCCAAGCAACTAGAGGAGGTGGGGTCAGATATCTGATTGGTTGGTCCCACCTCCTCCAGTTGCTCGGACCCAACTCCTGTACGATCTGATTGGTTCAGTCAGCTTTCGCTGTGGCTTCCAAACATTTTTGTGTAAGTAAAACTCCCATGAGCATCGAAGAACACCTGAGGAAGTTGGCAGGAGCCACGTTGGAGCTGGTGGACGGTTCTGTTTAGCAGCATTTATTTAGCAGACGCTCGCTAAAGCAACGTACATGTCAGGCAAATTAGTGCACCACCTAACCAAGATAATGTAGCGTGCTAACCGGTTATAGAGTGAGTTTTGGGCCTGATTGACAGAGGCTCATCGTAACAATGCAGACACATTCAGGCAGGAAAGGCATCGGCTCTTTAAGTTTTAGGATGTTTTTTGTGTGTTCTGTCACTGATTTATTAAGAATAAGGAAATTAACAATTGATTTATTGACAATAAGTTTCTCCCCATTGGTGGGCTTCTGCATTACCTGCACGCCGATCATTAAAGATTGATCCAGCAGTTTTAATTGCACTTCCTCCTCTAGCTGCTTGACGAGCGTCCAGGCACCCGTTGTCGGCGCCAAGGGTGGGGCCTTGAGGCTCCCTGTAACCATCGATATTTGCAGCCTTCACAAGCACTCAGCTAACGCTTTGCTCAACAGGATTCTATGTTGGACCTGCTTGGCCTCTGAAATCCAAATCCCACAAATTTAAGAAATATTAATGAGGCGGAATATTAATTTGTGAACTTCTGTATGAGCAGCTCTGAGGTTCTGCATAGGGAATATGCACATCTAAAAAAAAAAAAAAACAACCGCGGTCAGGTTGAATGGTCCCGATGAATCTCTTAACCCGCATGACGTGATGTGAGCCTTTTCACTCGCCAGGCCTAAGGAGAAATGTGACTCGAATCTCAGCGCATGTGACACCCAGAGAGGCTTCCAGCTTAATGTGAGATAATCATCTTTAGCTCTAATGCTATTTTCCGATCATAAAATCGATTAATAGTGTGTAGCTCGAGTCTGCCCAGGTTTCCCCTCTTTTGGCATCTGTAATAATATACTGCAGAATTAGGGCCTGCTTGTGGGGTGTAAGGATATCATGCAGACCAAATCTATGAAGCTTTGAATTATTTAGACTTTTTTTTTTCATATAACCTTTCAATTCCAAGACTCTGCAGAAGCAGCCCGGATAATTTCACCGGAGAGTTGGATGCGGGCTAGCAAACTGGAAGAAAGATAAAAATTTTTTCCCTCTTTCTGTTTGACAGTTAATTTCTGTGTTCTTTGCTTTGTGACATTCCGGCGGTGGGGCTGCAGCGTCGCGTCTCGGTGGTGAGGCGCCTCCTCTTATCAGAATGTACCAAACAGATCTGTGTATTTTTTCCAGTTGGGGTTGAGAGATAGAAGCATCTTTGCATAATCTGCTCTCTTGGTGCTTAGAGAGCTTTCAGGGCAGCGGCAGACCAGCCCGGCAGTCTTTGGCTTTGCTGGGGGGGGGGCAGGGCTGCCCCCCGCCCTCCAGGTTGTGTCCTTTAGGTGGGGTGATGTTGATCTCTTGATGACTCTCTCTTCCGCGGCCCGCGTTTAGGCATACGGTTGGAGGTAACTCGTGGTGCCCACGCTAATATAACCCCCCCACCCCCACCGGTGAGATATACGGCCGAGTGTGGCCCCCGCTTCCCCTGCTGAGCCATATTGATGGTCACTTCCCTGGCCTTCGGCTCCCTGTGGGTTTAATGAAAGCGCGGTAATATGCCGTTGGCTGCTGTGTGCCTGACCACCCCACCCCACCCCATCCCATACTCATCCCATACTCATCCCGTGTATAACGACTGCAGTGACTTCAGCGTCCTCTCTGCTGCTCTTGCTTGATTATTAGGCTAATTATCCAGACACAGCCAGGGGGTCTCGTTTTGGGAAGATCCCAGGTGAGGATTAATGATACGTGGATGCACTGGTTATGCGTCTGCGGCGTGGCCTTGTTCCCTGTGGGGTCGAGTCCCGCTCTGTCCCCTCTTAATCTTTCGCTGTGTTCCCTCTCTCATTTGGCTTTTTGCCACTGCGCGCCTGCTCGCCGACTTCCTAGAAGTCGGGGAGTGAATTCCTGTGGATACGGGTTCGAAGCCCCCGGTGAATCTCGCTGGGAATATTCCAGGGTGGTGGTGCCATTGAGGCTTTTGCTCCCCCTCCCTGGTCGCAGATTGCCGTGAGATCCTGCTCCCCCTCGTGACCGACCAGCTGAAGTTCCACCTGGAGGAGCAGGAGGAGTTCGAGGCTTGCTGTCAGCTCCTCAGCAACATCCTGGAGGTGCTCAACAGGAAGGATGTGGTAAGTGCACACACCCCCCCCCCCCCCCACTAGCTCCATCAGCTCATCAAAGCTTTCATTAACGAATTAAAGACACTTAGCCTTGGATATTTGACGTCTCTGATTGGCTAAGCTCCAGCTGGACACGGTGTGATCTGGGCACTAATGTCAACGTCGTGTCCCCCGGATCTGATGAAATCCCACCCCCTCCGTGTCCCGCTAATGGCCTCTCCGCTGTATGGCCAGCCCAGCCCCACCCTCTCGCTCGCTTGCTCTCAAGCTGCACCGTGTAGATCTCCTCCGTGCCAATTTCTCGGCTGCAGAGGATCCTGGGCCTTCTGTGTCACCGGTCGCTCCCTCGCCGCGGAATCTGTCTGCCCTTCTGTGCGGTTAACAGATGCTGTTCTGGGTGCTTAAAAATACAGCATGTATTGCCATTTTTCTGAAGTGTCTACGGATCATTAAGCCGTTCAGTCACACTGTACGCTGTGATTCCCTGTTCTGTGTGGGGAACAGTGTTGCGTTTGAGTTTTTTTTTTTGTGTGCAGTTTTAGCCTTTTACAGGTATTTACATTAATTTATTTATCAGACGCTTTTATCCGAAGCACCATACATTTGAGAAGACAGGGTCAGCCAATCCCTGGAGCTGTTAGTTAAGGACCATACGCAAGGTCCTGCTTTGATGGTTTCTTGCTGAATAGCCTTGCAGCTCTTTAAAGAAACACCTTGCTATCCCAGCTTGAGGCCTGCATCATGAAGTAGGATTTCATGTTAAGCCACGATAACTTGTCGGAATTAAGTTACCCCAGTTTAAACAGACTTTATCTTTCGTTCACTTACGTTTAGCCCAGGCTACCTTAAATCCAACGAGTTATCATGGCTTAGCATGAAATCCTGCTTCGTGATGCAGGCCCCTGGGTACATGTTAGGACAGTGTTGTGTAACGTAATCATCACGTGTGTCCTTGTGACGTAGAGAAGTGTGGCAGTTAGGGCACATACCCAGAAAGGGGCGGTGTAGAGGGACGAGTGACTGAGGGACACACACTGGCAGGTCTGTGACGGCCTTTTCCGAGCGGCTAAGCTGCCCTGTCCTCACGATGATGTCATTGTCATCCCCGTATCCCACAGGGCCCCACGCAGTGGCACATTCAGATCATCACTGAGAAGCTCCTGCGCACAGTCAACAGGACGGTCATCTGTATGGGTCGCGACTCCCAGCTCATCGTAAGTGCCGGGGAGGGGGGGAGCACATGGCTTTGAGACGCCCTCTGTCAGCCCTGATTAATCCACCCTGTCTCACTGCTCTAGTTCTATACTCTCCCACCTTGTATATAGTTTTCTGTGTGTCCATCTGTCTGATCGGTCACCTGAGCGTGCGCTTCTCCCATGATGCGTGAATTTTCCGCCTCTGCTCTGTGCAGTCGGCCAGAACCACTTCACCTGGAGTCTGACCGCAATTAATGCACCGGTCGCTCCCTCCATAAGTCTGCCGTCACGTTGAGTGCCTCATGTGACCGGCTACAGTGATCGCGGCGGAGACCTGTCAGCATCGTTGGTATGATGGCCGTGGCGTGCCAGTGAGATCGCGAGCACGCTGACATGTGGGCTCGTCTGCAGTGACGTCGCCCCATGCTGTGCATGACTTGCATGGGCCACTGCTAATGTAAAGGTCGCCTGTCTTCAGCAACGTCGCATCTCACCATATCAGCGCTCGGCTGTGCGTATTCCCTCGGCGCTGGATCAGCGAGCCTTTTGCGGCTGCTGCGTCGTGCTTTGGCCGTGTGTCACAGGGATTGTACGGATTGTACGAAGCTTTATAAAATGGGGGGGCTGCTTTGCTGGATTCATGTGCCTGCCGCTACATGCCATGCTCAGGTTTGGGGGGCGGCCCCCCTGACCTTCTCCTCCCCCGCCATTCCTGGCTCTGATCTGTGGTAGGGGAGTGACAGGACCATTTAAATAAGGTGCCACATTTTTTCCCATCTCTGGTATGTCGAGTACCCAGCACTTAATTTAGTTTCTGTGTCACGTGTCACGCGGCCGGAGTGACCCATACTCTGTGGCCCCGTGTGACCCCAGGGCCTCGGGGCTGCGCTGCGATTAAAGGTCCGGCTTCTCGCGCCCCCCTCTGCGAGGTGGCCGCACTGTCCCTTCGGGGTCCCTTCCAGTGTCCTGCCTCTGTGAAGGCGCTCAGTCTGGGCTGGCCCCCTGTCACTGGATGATCTGTGAGGCCGTGGTTGGACTTTTAAAGGAACTCCGACGTAGTTAGGATGCGGGCGGGGGGCACGGCGTAAGCGGCCCTGATTATGAGGGGGCTCCACGCTCAGGGCCCCCCACCCCAAGCCCCCGGTGCTGCCACCACATACCAGCCACTGATAGAGATTTATGCACTGACTTCTTTCCAACTCTCCTGCCCCCCCCCTTTGGCTGGCGTGAGGAATTCCGATGCGGAGTTGCTGTCGGTGTTCACGTCGTCAGCGCCCCGCTTTATTCACTTGCCATCACCCCCACCCTCCAGTTGGGCCCGGTCAGCTCCGCCGGTCTTGTGTCAGTGAGACAGAGAGAGATTTAGCAAGGCATGGACATATATGGGGTGCTGATCCGAGCTGCAGAGGTGTATTTTTTTTTTTTTTTTTTATGTTCCCTGCCTCCCCTTAATCGTGGTTTGGACGAGAACCCAGAATCTGCAGTAGTTCTGCCCCCCCACCCACATGTTTGTGGGGGCGGAGTTCTGTCGGTGCTCATTTGGTGTGTGTGCATGCAGCGGCAACCCTTTAAGCCCCACCTTGACAGCAAGCCGATATTTATCCCCCCGCCCCTCAAAATCTTATTGCCGCATCCATTCTGCCTCCACCCCCCCGCCCAAATCTGATTAGCATTCTGTACTGCAGCTGTCCCTGTGCTGAACCCCTTCCCCCACCCCCACACTGGGCCAGGTTAATGGCAGAGGTGTGTGTTGTGTGTGTGTGGTGGGGGGGGGGCATGTCACTCCCCTGCTTCCCTTTTATCTTGCACGTCTGTTGCCTTTCACCTGCCTGCTTTGCTGAGGGTGTGGTATTGGAGCCTCTGTGTCCTGAATGACGCGTGGCAGTGATGGGATGCTCATGTCAGGTGGGGCGGGGGCTCTCGTCGAGGCGGGGGCGCCGGCCAGAGCGACGCTGGCCTGTTTGCTATCGGCTCAGTGTTCAAAGCGCCCTGGCAGTGGTTGGATCTGACGCCGTTCGTTTGGGGGCTCATCCCCTCTCCTCCCCAAGATGCAGTGACTTTGAGATGTTCTGAGATGTTGAAGCAGAAGTTTTTCCTCACGCTGGAAGGCTTCAAGCCGCTGAATGTTTAGCTTTGCGTGGCAGCAGTGCGTCCTGCGGCCGCCGGCTCATGTCCCCATTAATGGGGACCTCGTGGAGTCGGGCCTGCCACCAGGGCTCATGTCACCGGTGACACTGCCGTCTTATTCACTTCGGCTGCTTAGTCGTCCCAACTTAAGTTCAGTCTAAATTCAGTTTCGCTCACAAAGAAACATTTAGAGGAAGATCCTATCTTTCTGTGAGGGCACCACCCCTGCTCCGGGGGGGGGGGGGGGGGGGGGGAGGTGTTCTGATGTGGCTCCGCTGCACCGCCAGAACTCTCTCGCCCCCCACTTTTGGATAATGCACTCGATCGCAAGCTGTATCTGATGGAAGGTTTTATTTTTGTTTTAATAAATGCTTTCGTCTCGACTTATAAACTGTAAAAAATACACAATATTGCACATATTAAATCAATGGCACTTCTTTAAGGTATAGATAAATATCTACATCTCTTTATGCTACAGCAGAGTCGCCAGGATTCCAAACCCCTCACGTACAGGAAGCGTGACAGTCTAATGATGTCGTGTACAGAAAGCCAGGGGCCATCGTTAAATTGTGACTTCATAACGAACTGCTGTTGCCAGGATACGTCTGGTTCGTGCTGGACAAGAATGCATTTGGCTCCGGCCTCCGTGGAACTTTGGCTCGCCATGTCGTTTCTGTGGCGGCGCCTTCGACTTGATCAGTTATCTGTGTGGTCGGGCCGGCTGGTGACGTATTCCTGATGGATGCAGACGCTTATTCACCTTCTGCAATGGAATTAGCCCTCTTAGGATGTCCTTGATGCTCAACTCTTATATCGCTGATGGTGTATTAAGACTACGATGCTGGGGGGGGGGGTTAATCACGTCTTTCAGTGGGGTGGGGGTGTCTGGGGTTCTTCCCACCCCACACCCCTGCTGTAACGGACGCTTAACCCTTTTAGATTCATGGGTTTAAAATTCCTCATTACTGAGCATGGTTTCTGCAGTGTGGAGCAGAAGCATCCCTGTTTGCCGGATTTGCACGATCAAATCCAGTAATCGATCGCAACCTCTGCTTAAAGGATAACAAAGTTGATCGTGGTAACAAACAGATGTACCAGTCAGTGTTAGAAGTGTAGTGTGCAGTCTTGTGCCCTGGCTACTTACCCTTGGCCTTCATATTTTACTTACATATCCATGTGGGTAATCCTCGCCCCCCCCACCCAAAAAAAAAAAAACTTATCATGTACCATTTTCATCGTTTCCATAACACCACTGAAATCCTTTTCACCAAAATACTGTGCCGTTTAAAAACGGGTCGAGTAATCTAATTAATCATTATGTCTGTATAGTCCTCTAAAAAAGAATCACATTGAGATGCCTAGCTTAACAAATATTTCTAGAAAAATATCTGTCTCCTTATTTGTTTTGCAAAGTGGTGCCAGAAGCGATATGGTCCATAGTGCATGGCGATGCGCAGAGAAGATCAATTCTGAATTCCGCTTGGGTTTCCCCTCTCTCCGATCCGTCACGCGCACGCTGCAGGTGGGCGTTCCCGTCTATCATTTATGTATATCCGTTACGTAGCGGGAATGCCGTCCTGCGTGGAGCTGTAAAAAATGCATCGTGATCATTATAGAAAAGGTGTTGTGCTTTGCCCCGTTTGCCCCCCTGCCTCCTAAAAGCGTTTCATGCTCTCTGCTGTATCCGGGAAAGATCCCGTTGCGGGTGGAGCTGGGCCGGGCTTGGGGGTGGCAGGAGAATCCAAAAAATTTCGAAATAAATCCAAGTCACTTGTACAAAGGTGACTGAAACGTCTCACAAGCAAATAAATAATGAAATGATCCTTTTTCGACTTGGGTGAACAGAGCTGACCATGGATGAGTAAATCCAATTTCCTCGCTTACCTCGCTCATCCACCAATAAATCAGCACGGTCGCAATTTCATGCCCCGTTTCTGCAGATCAGTCCGAAATGTGTTTGAATCCTTTTCGGCGAGGGTGACAAAAAAATAAAATAGAATCACTCTGCTGGTTATTGGCTTCCGGCGTAGATCACAAGGGATATTTCGATATCCAGGGATACTGGAGCGTCGGGTCATATTGGTCCATACAGGTGTATAAAAGAGCGGATTGGCTTTAAGGTCCTCGAAGGCATGGGGAAAATCGATGTATCATAGAAACCAGAGTTTCCAGCGGGCGTGCTTTTTGGACTCTGTTTTGGACTTGCGTTTGGGGGTGGAAGTGAAGACTTCCTGGGCGTAAGGCAGCAGCGGAAACTGAGGCTCCTCATCGGGACACAGTCTCTTCATCAGGGGTAGGAGCTTGTCCTCCTGCTGCTTGAAGTCCAGCTCCACACTGAAACAGGGGGAGGACACAGTTAGGGTTCCCGTTAGCGCCCCCCAGAGGCCGCCAGGAGCACCGCAGTCGCGTGTGACGTTAAGGCTGCAAACCCAGCACCTTATTCGCTCTGTGTGTTTGATACACTCCAAATGTTATTGCAGAAGACTTTAAAAACACACATTAATCAATTCTGAGAGTTTGACTTTTTTGGGGAAGATTTAAAGTGCCTTATTACTTTGGAAATAGATGAATGAAAGACTGCAAATGGTTATCCCATCTTAACAAGCATGATAATGGAAACTTTGGAGCTTGATTCTGGTTGGTTTGCTGTTCTGCTGTCATATGTCTGTTGGGTTATGAGGTTTTTTTTCCTTTCATTTCAAGAGATTTAAATGAAATTTCTACAGGTTTGGGGATTTGCTCACTACTTTGTCGTTAAGGACTGTCCTGAAGCTGTGTTTGGCGACCCCTGACTGTTTATTACCCTGCTGTGAGTTCCCGGGGAAGGTGAAGTCTGGACTGGCCGTGTGCAGGAAAGCTCAAAGTCTTTAGATTACGCTGATTCTGCTGCTTTCAGACAATGAGAAATGGTCGCAATAATATGTGTTTAGCCCCACTGTGACCCTGCCCTTTAATTAGCCAGACTACAACGTTTTTAAATTATAGCTGTTTTTTTCCTGGAGGTTAAAAAAAGCAACATTGGGGTTACTAAAGATGTGCCTTAAAGGTGCGAGGTTTGCGTCTCCACAGTCGTCAGCGAGGGCCTTTTGTGTTGACATTTGTGCTGTGATTAATTAGCGCTCCCAGCTTACCAGTGCTTATCTTCTTAAACTGTACAGTAATTTCTTGCCGGCGATTATAGCGCACAGGCTGTCTGCTCTGCTGGCCTGCTTAGTCCCGGCTGTGTGCAGAGAGCGATTTCTCTGTGTCGAGTAAATAATCAGAGTTCCGCTTCCTCCACATCTCGCACAGACATCAAATATTTAAACCAATCTAGCGAGAACCAATGGAAGCTGGACAAGCCTGGAATCAGTTTTTTTTGCATTGCCCTAGTCTTTCTATGCCCTATGCCCTGTCTGTGTGTGTCTGTCTGTCTGTGTGTCTCTCTCTCTCTTATTGCAGGCTTAGTCAGCTGTCATGCCCCCCCCCGCCCCCTCAAAACTGAAATTCACGCTCTGATGCTTTCATTCACTAGTGGTTCTGGAAACATCTTCAGCTTCCACTCATAATGTATCAACAACCGTCCGGGGTGAATAAATTAGTATATTAACCCTTTCTGGCCCTTGCAGGGTGGAGATTGTTGGGTGGGGTGGGGGAAGCACTGGCCTGTTTTAGGGGGGATAGGGATGGTTGTTTTATGATAAATGATAAATCCTTAATTCGCTATTTGCACAGGTATATTGTGCCTACGCCGTCTTGCTCTCCGTAGCTCCACAGCTTGGAGATCACGACGCAGGGTCAGTCACCATTTGATGCCCCTGGAGCTGGCGGTTAAAGGCCCGTGGACATGTGACTGTTCTGCTGAGGCTGGGAGCTGAACCAACGACCTTCTGTTTACAGGCGTGCTGACTTGGCCTGGGATTTTTTGGATTGGGGTGGGGAGGACAGTCCCCTTCAGGAGGTTTTGCTGAACGTGAAGATGATTTGACTCATAATGTTTGAATATCAACCTGTTGATCCACTGACGCAGCATGTTTTAAATTGTGTAAGCCACAATTGGTCTAATTAAACTGTCTGGTGGCGCAAAAGAGCAGATGTCTGAGGTGCATTTGGCGGGAGCTGAAGATGAGTCGTCCGACCCATTTTTGTGGCATTTGGCGTTTGCACACGAACTGATTGGTCTTGTTTAGGAATCGTGGCCATTTCGTCGATGCCTGTTTGCACCAGAATAGATGCTCTGAACTCCAGTGTTCCGAGCTGAGGTCTGGCAATGAGGCTGAACTCCGAAAACAGCCGGTTATTTAGGAATTAATCGCTCGGTGGAAGTGTGTAATTATGCAGTAATCGGCAGGCTCTCGAGTGACGGAGGACTGCTTATGAACGGACGAAGATGGGAAAGAATGAAGTCAAATGTCACATTACCTTCCCCCGGAGCCCGGACCGTTACAAAGCCAAAGAGTCCACTTTGGTGAACATCTCCCGCAGACCGGTACAGCGAAGTGCACACTACACAACTTTCAGTCGTCTGATCGCCATACGGTTTAAGTTGCTGTGGTCACACATTATATGACTGATCAGCGACAGGGGGTCTCACATTTCATGACTGATCAGGGACAGGGGGTCACACACTGCATGACTGATCAGCGACAAGGGGGTCACACACTGCATGACTGATCAGCGACAGGTGGTCACACACTGCATGACTGATCAGCGACAGGGGGTCACACACTGCATGACTGATCAGCGACAGGGGGTCACACACTGCATGACTGATCAGCGACAGGGGGTCACACACT
>JAODLC010000045.1:5710724-5732113 GCA_026781145.1 Hippopotamyrus pictus | reverse complement strand
GTCTGGTGATCACAGACACAGTGCCCCATCCCCACTAGCTGACCACTGAATAATCAGAGAATCTTCCCTGACCATTTGGTGCCAGGGATCTGAAGGATTAGGGACGATGCATCGGCTCAGATCGTGGCGGTAATCCGGAAAAATCTCCTTATACACTCAGGAGTGGATCGGCGTGCCGCTGGACATGGGCGCCTCTGTCCTCACGCCTGACCTCCAGCAGATCCGGTGGGGACGTCCGCCGTTTCAGAGACTAATGCGTTTCGACTGTAGCAAAGTTGTTTGGACCGCCACAGCCGAATGTCATTTCGGGTCGGGTCTTAAGAGTTCCCGTTTGTTTATTTATAACCCCTTCCGTCCCCTGCCTCCTTGAACCCCCCACGCTTGAAGCTGCGGCTTAGTGGATTATCCTCCGATTCTGCCAGGGTACCCAGCAGGCATGCCCCACCGATGCCCGTCGTCTTTCTGGCGGGGCAGCTGTGGTGCGCTGCAAGGCGGGCTTTTTTGGAACAGAGCGGGTAGCCGGCGAAGCACCCACCCTCTATCTGCTTGTGTACGCACGGCCTCCGTGCAGACATGGCGGCCAGAACGTGCCGTAGCGGCGAGGACAGCGAGACATGGGAGACGTGGGGCCATCTCTGCGGGTTTTCCTCACTGCCTAAATAACAGACTGGAAAATCAGGCCTCGCATCCAAACCGCCACCACCCCCCTCCCCCCCACCACCGCCACTACCTTCCCCCAGAGAGCGGAGTCCGCCACCCCACGTACAGACGGTGTCTTTTTTCGGGCCAGGTGGTGAATCGGCAGCCGTCCGTGTCTCACTGTCCCGGCCCCTGTCATCTTGCGTCCCCTCGCATCTCCACTGTCTGCGCGTTCGTCATCCGGCCTCTGCGCTTTAACACTCCTTTTTCCGAGATGTGCATCTCGCCCCTGGCGCATAGGAAAGGTCACGCAGCAAGGTCACACGCGGCTCGCGCCCGCCGGCCCGGTTCCCTGATGGGCCGGCGGCTTTCTGGTGCACGAAGCACCCGGTGACTTGTGAAGCCACAGCAGTGTGTTCACGAACAAGAACCAGGCTCATCTTATCCTCCGTGCTCTCCAAGCTTGTATGACGGCCATATCTATGCGGCGAGGCCTGAACCGGGTGACCGATATGGCCTCCATCTTAGCGAGGCACTGGCCGCAATTCCCACTTTAGTATCCTGCACCGCAGACACACGTCAGGGACCCGTGTCCTCGTGCGGGGGGATGCCGCTCGCCTCGCCTTCTCCTTGAGGAATTACCAGACACCATAACAAGGCATGACCCAGAAAACAAATTAGTCCCTAATTCCACTGACGGAAAACCCCCCTCCCCTAGAGCAGGGCTGCTTGCGTGTGACGTTTGTGGTTTCGTTATATATTCGTTTTCCTGTAGATCTACAAGCAAATCCAGCGACTCGTATGATGGAAGACCCATCATTAATGTTGTCATAACGCATTACAATCCTAAAACATGACGAACAAGGACATCAGTGACATAGCATGCGAGTAATTGCACTGTAATCCAAGTGCTGTGTATGAGTTCTAAGGTATGCGTTACAAAAAGGCTTTTGTTTGTTTTGTTTGCATGGTACCATTGATTGTTTAACAAATTATGACCCTTCCATCTCTGTGGTCACTGCCAGTAATGCATTGTTTTTGAGTGTTTTACTCTGTAAACGGGAGAGTGAGAGACGGTTTCAGTGACTGGTTTGTTTGGTATGTGTGTTGTCATTTTCTCAAAAGAGATGTGAGTGTTTGTCTTTGTGAATGTGGAATGTTTCTCTGTGGATGTAGATTAGATGGCCTAGTCGCAGTGTCTTATTTTTATTCTAATACTCATGCTAGTAAAGTCGTGCAATTAGCCCTTGTGAAACAAAGCCCCCCCAATTAGAGCTCCATTGCGGTGAGCCTTGGTGGGCCCTGATGGTGCCCCTCAATGAAAGCTCCCTTACCAGGGGTCCGTGGGGGTTCTAAGTCCACTGTAATGACAGAGCCCCCTGCTGGATGTTTTTTTTCTTTGCGTGCAGCAATACTGAGCCATGCCATTAATGTGAAGTCACACATCGGTCTCTGTACATCATTCTGTGAAAATCACTAGCCTGTCGCCAAGAGAGGCCGAATAACCCTCCCCCCCCGCCCCAGCCTTTCATGTTTGTTTAATTTCGTCTAGTGATTCTGATAGTCACGCTGTCATTTCAGTGCCTGCCCTGTTACGACTCCGTGACCCCGTGACCTCGCGCCTGTGTTTAAAGGAGCCCTCAGCTCTCTCCAGGCCTTTCCACCCTCTGCTCTGCGGGACCTATAGCGCTGTGGTCCCAGGTACGAGGGGGGGGGAGGTGGTTTACCAGGTACCTCTGCGTACCTTGTCAGTGGCGGCCATTTCCACAAGGGGCTGGGATAGAGATAAGCAATAGCATCACGGCACCTTGTACCCGAGCGGCGCCCCCAGAGCACCCGTCGTTTTCTTTGAGAGCGCCCCATGAGGATGAGCCCTGAGTTTTGGGTTTGTAGTTGCCCCCCCGCCCCCCCCCCCCATGCTCTCTCTGCATGCAGAGCCCGACTGCCTTTGAATGTTAAGTGTTCTCCTGCAGTACCTCACATCACTCTCGCATCCTTGCCGTCCCTGTGCTTCGTCCACGTGTCTATGGACCGGCTTCTCACAGGGACTCTGCGTGTCATGCCACGAGCCTGTCCCCGATCTCGTCGTCCCCATCCCCGCATACACGCGAACCGCTCCGGACAAAGCTGGCGTGACGTGCATCAAGCCGGCAGCTGCGTGTAAAAATGCAGCATCACGCTGCGTGGATCATTACCACCCGCGCAGCCTGGCCGCTGGCTCATCTCACCACCGCCCAGCCCCCGCCTTAAAGCCGCCACAAACTTCAGCATTTTCTCCTCAAACTTCTTAACCTTAGCCCCCCCCCCCCCACCCCTCTTGAAACTTAGCGATTCTACTGCGTAACTGCGCCTCAGCCTTGCGTGAGATGGACAGCACATGCGTCACAGATGCTTCCTGATTCTTCTCATGCCTGAGCATTGATAACCAACGACCACCCCCGAGCTCCCATCTGGGACGCCGCACTACAAACCCCTGCTCCCCCCTCAGCCCCCAAATTTGCTGGAGAACGACACACTTTAAAGCCGCCTCCGTATCAGGGAGTCTCTCCCCTCCTGCCCGAATTCACCTCCCACTCCGTCAGAGAGCCAAAGTCACAGCGACTTACCTTCAAGGGGGTGGGGTGGGGGGGGGATTCACCGGATCACTGACAGGAAGGACGAGACCCCCACCTCTGCCGGCGCATGTCCGTCGCTTCAGCAGCGTACAGCGCTGCGCGGCTCTGCCATGCCGGTGGCAGTTCCAATAGTTGTCTCTTGTTGGGAGCGCTGTTACGGAGTGAGAGAGGATCGAGCGAGCGGGAGAGAGAGAGAGAGAGAGAGAGAGAGAGAGAGCGCGCGCGCACCGGAGCCCCGGTGAGCCTCAGGCTGCCCGTTCTGCCCCCCGTGTCGGTGCCTGTCCGTCTGGCGCCGCTCTGAAAGCGCTCAGCCAAGGCAGGCGGGTGCATGGAGCATCCCCACAGTGCCGCTGCAGTCCCTGCGCGCAAATGTGCATGTGTGCGAGCATGAGGTGTGTGTGTGTGTGTGTGTGTGTGTCTGAGTGTGTGTTAGTGTGTGGGAGATGGGGAGGAGGGGGTGGGAGAGAGAGGAGGAGGGAGGGAGGAGGCAGGGCAGGAGGGGGCTGCCGGGGATATCCAGCGCGTACGGACTACAGCCGCCGCTCTCACTCGCACGCTAGCTCGCGCATGCCAACGGCAACGGCGGCTGAGAAGCCCCTCATCCCGTCAGCTGAGCCGGTATCCTTGGTGACTCCATCGCCGTGGAGACGTTATGTAAGCCGTACGGCTGGGGTCCTTGAAGGGGAAGCTGTGAAGCTGTAATAATGCATCAAAGTCTCTTAACCGGATGCTGGCTGCCCACGTCGAGCGGCGAGTAGGAGAGCGGTCGTGTGTGTGTGTGTGTGCGCATTACAGTCAGAGGGTGACTTATGAGCAACCGAGAGAATAATCAATGGTGAGGATCTCCTCGCTCAGCGGCGCCACCACAGCACGCGTCCCAGCTTAACTTCCACCCCCAGCAGGTGTGTCCAGGGAGACGGTAGGGGCGCTATGCTTTGCACCCATCCTAGCTAATATTCTCTTTCCCCTGAAAGCCAGCATCTGTCCAGGTTCCCCCCACTCCCCAAAAAAAACATTACTGCTGTATGCTCTTAACCTTCTCTTGGTGGGTTTTACTCCTGGGCTACCCCTGCAGTGTGTTCTTTCTAACTCACTGGCTCGGTGCCCCTCGCACCTTATCATGAATGAAAACATCACCACACCTGCCCCCCTCCCCCATTATGTTATATACTGTCCCTGTCCTGTAGGGGGCGCCGATTGTGTCTCGGAGCAGCTTCCCTCATAGTCCTTCATATGACAGCCAGTGAGAATTAAATAACACCCCCCCCCCCCCCCCCCCCCCCCGCCGCATGTGTCATTCCGGTTCGCCAGCAGGTCACCTCGCCGCCCTGAGGAGAGGGGGCACGTCGTCAGGCTGCCCGGTGGCTGCCAGCCTAAGGGTCGCCACCTGCCGGGTCCTGACACCCCATCCTCGACGCTGCAGGCAGTGGCACGGACACCTGCTGTCTGTAGCTGCCGGGTCCATTATTTCCCCACTCTCCCGCAGAGGTTTTAGTGCGTCAGCTCTGACAGCCTGTGATGTCTCCTTGGCCGCGTGGTGGTAACAGCGTTCACCATGCGTCATGTCTGTGCCGTTTTTCTGGCCACACGGGTCACGGCGTGTGCCGTTCTTGAGTGTTCGTGTTCCCGAAGTGTCCCAGCAGCCCCTCCATCAAGGTTTCGGATGGGACCCCAGAACAATCTGCTGAACATTTTTAATTGATCTTTATGTATTTATTTGTTTGTTTGTTTGTGTGTTTAGTGTACCACATACTAATCCACAGGCCCTGCATCCTGTGATGCCTTTTGTTAGAATTCCACCTGCTTTATGCCCTCCCGGCACATGTGAATACCCCGAACCTTGTTTTGTGCCACCCCCCTGAGGAATGCCCTGCTAAATTGGCACCCATTACTGTATGATTCATATCCACGTTCTCGCCTGCTGGTCATAGTGTTCCAGACGTAAGGAAAGAAGGAACAGAGCGACGAGTAGGAGTAGGTTTTGTGGTCACTGTGTCCTCACAGCTTTGAGGAGCCCAGAAGACGCTGAGATCTTTGCTCTTTGTGGAGAAATCCCAGTGTGTAATCATCCCCCGGAAAGTCTGCTGGTGATTTGCATTTCCTGAGCTCCTCAGGGGAGACACCCTTATGTTTTAAAAAAAATACTGGACGACTTTCTTGACGCGATGCATTGTTTATGCGGGATCCCTGCCCTTTCAGCACTCCATTCAGGTATGGTTTTTGATGCCACTCTCGTCGTTCCGCCAATCTCCTTCGTGGATCCAAGACCGTAAGGCGATTCCTCATTGTCTGCCGGAGCCGTGTTGAGGCGCGGCTGTTACTATGGAGTTGGCGGCCCTGCTCGTTCTCCTCCCGATTCCCTAATCACGTTTCCCCTACTCCATCCCAAGTCGATGTGTAAATACAGCGCCCTCCCCACGTGTGGGGACAGGGGGGTGCCGACCCTTAGCATATGTACCTTTGTGCGCTGAGCCTCCTCCAGTGAAATGATGTTCGTCGAGCAGTAAAATCATTTCCTCCTCCTGAATAATGGATGTCCTTGTTAATAGAGATGTAATGTTTCAGACAAATGGAGTATGAAGAGGTTCTTGGAGCTTGCGTAAGGAGCAGAGGAACTGGCCGATGTCGTGCCTCCTCATCCGCAGCCTCAGACCCCCCAGTCCGGGTGGTGGTCGTACTGTCGTTTTGCGGTATTTTCTTTTATAATTCTGCACATAGTGTCAGTGAAAATCAGATTTGTTTGTTGAACTGCATGGGAAAATATTTCACACCAGCTTCCTTGATTTGAGTACTGTGGTCAGTCCTGTCCATACATGTCGTGCTAATGTCTATGGAGTCTCTGATGGGGTGCAGAGCATGTGTGTGTCTGTTTGCATGCATATGCGGCTGATGCAGATCTCCCTGTCTGTGCATGCAGGACACAAACCCCCCCATATTTGGGCATAATTTGTCATGCTCTAAAATGTCTCTTATGCAGAAGGTATGTCACATGCATCACGCAATGCTTCTTTACCGCTTTACGTGCCAGCCTCCTGTTCATTGTGCCCGTAGCTCTCAGGCTCTGCGTTCCCGGCACGGACCATTTCGGGTGCCACTCCATGCGGGGGTGTGGAATCTCAGAGCCGCTCAGATCCAGGAGGGAATCTCACAGGAAAAATTGCCATTAATCGGGCGTGCCCTCTGACCCCTGCCCATCGGTGACCTCGGCTCCCCTTAAATGGAAGCTTTACACGGTACCTACCCCCTGCAATGAAAGGGGTGTTACTAACGTGATTATTATTATTCTTGGTATTATTATACAAAGGTACCTGCCTAATGTAATGATCAGCTGTTTGGGGTGAAAGCTGTTTGCATGTCTCCTTGTAAACTGTCAGCAGCTTTAAATGTGTCCTCTTAAGCCCCCCCCCCCCCCGCTGCCCATCTTGCTAGAGCTCACAGTGTAAAGTGTAATTAGATGTCTGTAAGTCTCTCGCGACACGGCGGATCAACACGAGTCACTCACGCCGCCTCAGCTGCCGGCGGAGGTTAATGTCACCACAGCTTCGCAGAGATCGTATCTGAGGTTGGCGGCCGCGGGGCCGTCCATCGATCGCTTCTCATTGGCCTCGTGTTTTTATTTTGATAGCGTTCTCTCGGTTGAGAGGTTGGTTATGGATTCCAGATGCATTGATAAGCCCGTCATTTCCCTCACTGTGGGCCGAAACCTTGTCTGTCTGGTTTTTTTAAACGTGAGAACAAAAGCTGGTCGCGTGCTCAATGTGCATTTCGGGTTTTTTTGACCGTTGCCGTGTAAATATTACAGCTCCTTGAGTCACCCCATCCGCACCAACCGCTCAGATAATGATTTATATTCATTCAGAGTTTTGGCAGGTAAGGGTGCACTTGTGATGCTGCTTGACCGTCCAGTAGTGCTTTCACGAGGAGTGCTACGTATGAATAATTACCTTTTTATGTCGTATCCTCAGCAGCTTGCCCTCTACCTTCCATAGCGTGTGCTTCCTCTGTACAGTGCGATTGAGTTTAGTGAATGAATTGTCCTTCCTTCAGCAGCATGCCTGGACATTGTAGCAGTTGAAATAGACATGATGACTCCTGTGGTGATCCATGGTGCTTTGCGACGCAGGTCAGGTATGAGCCGATTGTAGTGTCCCCAAACGTCATGGAGTAAAGCAGGCATGTAATCAACATCGTCTGAAAAATGATATGGATAGAGATGCTTCTGACTGGCCTGTTTGCTCCCTGTTTTCCTTACAGTGTGTCTTTACAAGTCATTTTGACTGTGGTCTGGTCTGTAATTAAACGTCATTTTGTATATAAACTGTTCCATCTGCAGTGCACCTGCTTCAGTCAACGTCTCGATGGATGTTTGACAGCTCGGTGTGTGCGTCTGCTGCTGGAATAGCATAGATGTGTGGAAGTGGCTGAAGGAGAGGTTTGAAAAGCTCTGTCCTGCCAGCTTCTGTGTGCGAAAGCCAGGACCTGGCTGGGGTGCCGGACGAGCCAAGCAGCGATACCTGAGTGTTCAAAGACTCGGTCCCAGTCGGCTTAATTACAGCCTTAAAGCTGGACTCTGTCCGTCTCTGTGTCTCTGAAGAGCAGATGCCAATTTTGTCATTAGCCTGAGACTGTTGCTAATCCATGCAGACGAGCAGTGTGCCATCGGTGTATGGTGGGTAACATGATCCTTTGTTCCATCATATTTGCATTGAAAATCTCATGGCTGATTGCATTAACCAGTCTGAATTGTGCAGTCTGCATTTATTGAACCCTTCAGTTTTGCAGGGGTCTGCATTTATTTAACCCTTCAGTTTTGCAGGGGTCTGCATTTATTTAACCCTCTAGTTTTGCAGTGGTCTGCATTTATGTCTCTGGTTAGGAGGCGGTCTGCATTTATTTGTCCCTTCGGTGAGATGGCGGTCTGCATTTATTTGTCCCTTCGGTTAGGTGGCGGTCTGCATTTATTTATCTCTTTCGTTCAACGGGCACCATTACTCACTGCTAGTCAGTTTTTTATGTTGTTTTTCCCCTCCTAGATAGATTTTTTGGGTGCTTTCTGCATTTTCCTATTTTGAAATGTTCATTTTGTTTATGACCTTTCCCTGTACAACACAGGGGCAACAGGATGAATGTAAACAGACAGGTTTGCTGGTGTCGCATCTGAAGGAGGAGCTCATCTAGCCTGAAGTTAGTGCTAAATATGAGCCTGTACTGTATGTGTGGGCTGGGAAGATGCGTCCTTTCAGGGTAACTAATCTGTCAAATTATCAGTAGCACGCGCCGCCGTGATTGGCAAGCAAATGGAACCGGGCCGTGATAAGACTTTTATTATGATTTTTTTTTCCCAGTGACATATGAAATGAATCTGGGCCAGCTACAGGGCTTCAACCACCGGTCAGGCAGTTTCCTTTTACTGGTGTCCTCAGGCACACGATGGGGGGGGTGGCCGTATGGATGTGACCACATTGAGGGGCATAAGATTTATTACGATTCATTTTGATGTTTACAACCCCACTGTGAGCGGACGCCCATCCTCCAACTCGCATGCCCTTCAGCTGCCCCCGGAAACCACTGTAGCAGTGACTCTGTAGCGATATGATCAGGGGCGGGGCCACAGGGGCACTGATCCCAGCTGAACGCTGATTGGCTACCGCCTCTGTCACTCACCGATTCAAAACATATCATTGGCTGATAAGGGTGGCTTGTCTGTTAGAATTATGTTCCCACCTATGCGACCTACTTTAAAAAAATCCTACACCCCCCCCCCCCCCCCCCGCAAGATGGAGTACTGCTGGCTCATGCAGCTCTGTGGCATGGGGTGGGAGCCTTCATAATGCCCTGTTACCTATCCTGGTGACATTTGCTCTGTCCTGACCCAAGCAGAATAACAGGAAACAGAAACACTAATTCATTGCTTCGTTTGTCATTCCGGCTCTGAAAGGCCACTTTAAATGTGCCCCTAGTTCTTTTCCGGAAGCCTGTTCCCTTCTTTCTCTTTATTTAATATCCCGCCTGTTACATATACCTCTGTCCCGCACAGTGACATTAATAAGATGAATGCCACAGGACCGGAACGCGGCGCGTCGAGTCAGGACGACCGAGGCGAGCGGTGGATCTCTGCTGGGTAGGGAGGCATTGCTGGGTCTGCACAGAGGCAGCGTGTTGTAAGCCGCCTGTTTGTTTCCTTCGCTGCCGTTTCTATGGCAACGTTCCCCGGTCCATCACTAAGTGAAAGTGAAGAGATCAGGCCTTTGAGGACAGGAGGCGTAATCTACTCTCATGCAGGATGCCGTTTAAAAAACTTATACGTGTGTAACTTATATATGTGGTGTGGGCTCTGCCCTCTTGCTTCTGCCTGCCCAGTGGTTCTGTGCAGACTGGGTAAAGCCCATCCCAGTGTTGAAGATTGACCCGACCCGACCAGCTGGTGTGCACCAGAGCCCCCAGTCCTGCTCGCCGCATGGTAATCGTGATGAGGAGGCAGCCTCTCTCAGCTTTAATTCATCCTAATGGGTTTTTTTCCCTCCATTAAGGAGCAAATTGGTAAAATAGCAATTACTTGTGTTTGGCGGCATAAATATCATTCCAAGCTGGGCCTAATGCTTCGTGAGTAAAATTAACATTTTTGGCTTTTGGTGGATGTTATTGCAGCTGGCTATCGTTTGGCTTTCAGCTGCTCTGCTGGCTATCATTTTGCTTTTAGCTGCTCAGATGGGTATCGTTGGGCTTTTAGTTCCTTCGTTGGCTATCGTTTGGCTTTGAGCTGCTCAGATGGGTATCGTTGGGCTTTTAGCTGCTCGGCTGGCTATCGTTGGGCTTTTAGCTGCTCGGCTGGCTATCGTTGGGCTTTTAGCTGCTTGGCTGGCTATCGTTTGGCTTTCAGCTGCTCGGCTGGCTATCGTTTGGCTTTCAGTTGCTCGGCTGGCTATCGCTTGGCTTTCAGCTGCTCGGCTGGCTATCGTTTGGCTTTCAGCTGCTCGGCTGGCTATCGTTGGGCTCGTAGCTGCTATCGTTGGGCTTTTTTTTTTTTTGGACCAATCTGCTTCGAAAAAAAAAAATCCTTTTGTTAATTGCAGAGGTAGAAATTTCAGGTTTTGAAAATACAAATCCTGACCAAGGTTGTTGTTTCAACCAACCGTATAAGTACTCTGTGAATGTCAGTCTTTATACTCTGGTTGGTTGAAACAAAATCTTAGTCTGGATTTGTACTTTCTGAACCTGAACTTTCCTCCTCTGGTTAATTGGGTGAGCTACCCTTAATGTTTTATCGGGTTATGGGACCCATGTAACTGGACCGTTATCTGAGTGAATGCAAGCCTTAGCGAGCTTTAGCTGTGCGAGCGGCATGCATGCAGCTCATCCCCAACTGAGCTCAGGATTCTTCTTCCCCAAAGAAGGACGCGGCTGAGAGAGATCGACGCCAGGTCATTGTTCCTTCGGAGCTGCCGCTTCCCAAGCCGCTTCAGATTACTGCTCCGAATAGAGACTTCGCCGCTTTGTCTTCCTGTCTTGTTTGCTCCTCTGCCCTCTGCCAGGCGGTTCTTTGCGCTCCCCGTGTGCCGTAATTGGGAGGATTTGTGGCGATGTTCAGACGGCTCAGGGTCTTCAGCAAGCTGTGTGGATCGTGTCTGGTGGTCACAGATCTCCAGATACCTCAAACTTATGTCTGCGCCACACAGCGCCTTTTCCCCCAACCCCCCCCCCTCCCTCCCTGAGCTACGCTCTGTTGCCCCTCCGTTATCAATTGACCTGTTTTAGCTGGGAGAATTTTGGCTAGTGATTCTGGGGTTACAGGTGCAAATCCTGGGTCTGGGTCTGAGTCTGGGGGTGGGGGGCAGGGGGTCCATATTAATCTGCCAGTTGTGCTGCCTTGGATAAATGTTGTTTTGAGGCAAAGGTGCTTCTTGGCAAATAGTAAATCTGAATATAATGAGAGGGTAGTGTAATGCGGTGACCTTTTCCTGCATAAATTGGAAGGGCTTTTAGCCTGGCTTGCTAGCGTTTAAGGTGCATGCAGACCATTATCTTAAATCACCAACGCAATTAATCAATTAATATTAATAACGCTTTTGGCTCTACAGGCTCCCCTGGTCAAATGAGGAAGCATTTTTTTAATTAAAAGGGCCAATTTTATCATTAGCCAATGATAGCTGTGAATTATGAGTGACAGGGGAGGGCACACTCCAGAGGCCAATCAGCTTTCAGTGCCCCTGTGGCCCCGCTCTCTGTATTCACCATTGATATGATGGCTTCTTTAATAAATAAGCTTTTATTTTTTTGTGCTCAGTTCGCGCTGCTAGTGAGTCCTTTTGCTGACACGTTTGCTGGCGACGCACATAACCCCAACGTGCATTCTCGCATGCCGTGCTGCATTGTCCCCATTGACGCACCCGGTTTGGTTCATGTCGGCGTCCCTCCTCCCCCTTATTGTGCCGCAGCTGCCGTGACTCCCGCCTGGTCCGAGGCCACGGGAGTCTCTTTCCGTACCATTAATTTGCAGTAAGTCTCCAGTTATTAGTGATTATCAGATGCTGCTTCAAACCACAGGATGCATTTCCTGTTTTTTTTTTTTTTTTTTACTCTGCCACCTTTAATCACCCCGCTTGGCATACTGTACCCGCCGTTAGAGAGGGACCTCTTGTGGCGAGTATTAAATAGAACAAACATGAAGGCCACATATAGCCTCCAAGTGAGTCCGAACGAGGGGCCCCCACTCCGCCACTCTTCCCGTCTGCTTTGACGCAGTCTGTTCCTTTGGGGCCGTGGCACAGATGTCGAGCAGAGTTATTGATTTTAGTTACAGCGTTTGTTTGTCTGTTTCCCCCCTTCCCCCTCCATTCCCGTCCCCGTCCCCGTCCCCTAGGGCAGCTTCGTGGCCTGTATGACGGCCATGCTGCGGCAGATGGAGGATTACCACTACACGCACCTGATCGGTGCCTTCGGCAAGATGAGGACGGACGTGGTGGTGAGTGAGCTTCTCTTGTTCCCCTCCGGATCAGCAGCCCGTGCAGTAAATCGCTCAGCTGGCTATGGGATTTTCTGCTGTTACTTGCACGAAAATGTTCTGAGGTCGGAATGAAAAGTGATTGGTTATCTCTGAATCAATCAGATTCTAGAATTTAGTTTAGAATTTAGTGATCAATTGTTATTGTTGACACACCACAGCACAGTGCACAAGAATGAAATATGTTCTCTGCATTTAACCCATATGTGACAATGCGACATAGCAGGGGACAGCTAATTCAGCACCCGGGGAGCAGTGCTTGGGGGTGTTACCTTGCTCAGGTTGGTTCTGTCTTCTCTGGTTGATTTGACCCACCTCCTCTACAATCTGATTGGTTCAGAGAGAGAACCAATCATTTTTCATTCTGCCCTCAGAACATTTTTGTGTAAGTAAAACCCCGATGAGCCAGTAAATTGCTCGCTCGCCAGCCCACTAGCCTTATTTTTCCACACATTAACTCAAATTAACGTTCCCGGTCCACTCCTTAATGGCATCTACGAGCCCCCTCCCCCCAGTCGAGATGCCGATGCTGGGGAGCCACCTGACCTTCCGGGGAGGGGGCACACCCGTCGATTTGCTCCCAGGGCACCTCCTCTTGGGTTCACGCCACATGGTTACCCCTGACAACCGGTCCCGTGGCAGCACCCCCACTTTAATGAAACGGTTACATCATCGCATTAAGCACGCGGCCCGCCGAGGTTTGAGCGTCACACAGACTTATTACCCTCACAGCGCTGGCTGGGTCTGGGCACGCCGGGCTTTCGTTAAGATGCTCGAACCCCTAGACACTGTGGCTGTAGGTGTCCTACAGCTAGATCTTTCCAGTCAGGGGCTGCAGGGATGTTAGGGCCCCCAGAACTGGGCTTGTCCTGATTGGCGTACCTGAAGTAGCCAGACTGGCTTCTGCGCAGCTGAGTGGCCGTTTCCGTAATGCTCTGCTGCAGCGGTGACATCAGTGCAGCGGAACAGTGCAGGTGATTACCTTGCTGACTGGGGAATTTCGCTGTTCTGCGCTGTTTTGTGTGCCGGTGTTTCACGGATCGGAAGGCCGGCGGTTTAAATGCCAGGGTCGGCAGAGTGATGTCACCGTCGGGCCCTTGATCCGAGGCCTTTAGCACTCAGTTACTCCAAGGATCGTCTCACCCTGGTTACTCGTGTTTGGCCAGTATGTAAATATGTAGAGGCATGATCCTCCCACGGGGGGGGGGGGGCGCCGGTTCTGATTCCCTCCGAATAAACCCGTTACCCGCTCCAGGCTCCGAGATCAGGATCCAAAGCTGCCGCCGTCATCTGAAACGGCTCTCGCTCATTTCTGTTGCAGGACTTCCTGATGGAGACCTTCATCATGTTCAAGGATCTCATCGGCAAGAACGTTTACCCTGCTGACTGGGTGATAATGAACACCATGCAGAACAAGTAAGTGTGGGCCTTCTTTTGCCCTGCACCTCCCTACGCCTCTGCGTTGCCTAGAAACGACAGACGGGTGGCACGCTGTGACGCTCCCGCCCTCATGATGCCGGCACTTTCTCCCGCACCGCGTCCCCTGCCACCAGGGCCGCGACTCTGTCTCCCGCAGCCTCCTGTTCCCTCGCTCCCTGAAGGGTGCTCCTGCTCTCTGCATTCATTCAAAGGCTCGTAGCTGCAGGATTTGTTCTGGTGACACGCGTATGCAGCTTCTAGGCAGTTTGCGATCATTTCAAATGCGCAAGAACCTTTAAAGTGCATAAGTGCTTAATTATTATACGGCTAAAAGTGTTTTAGAAAATGCTGTGGACGCCACTAGGGGGGTATATAGAGGGGCCCCAAATTCTGTCCACTGTCTGTGTTTTCTGCTGGGGGGGAGCACAGCTTTTGTTTGGCTGTAATACCCCTCTATATGCGCATTGATAAGAGTATGTTGATGGAAATACGTTTTTCTTGGTCATGAGTTAATGAGATGGCTGCGGGCTGCTCGGAACTGGGTGATTTGGTATTGGAATTCGGAGAACCACCGGTTCTGGAGCTCCGCAGGGACCTCGGGCCACCCGGACGGCCTGCCGTGTCCCATGTCGAGAGCTGGCTATGGGTGGCCGTGGCCTTCCTGGAGCAGGAAATGGGTCAAACGCAGGATCACCCAGGCTCTTATGCGTCTGTCTTTCACCTGTCAAACAGCAGGGGGCACTCTACATGGCAGTCCTCTATTGGGCTTGTCTGAGGAGCTGTGGGGGCGCTTCACAGGATGTTGGCTGGGGGCTGGGGGGGGCGGCATATGCTGGCAGGTGACTTGACCTGCATCTCTGCCCCTTGTCATCTGCTCAGCCTGATGGCAACCAATTAGCTCACAATAACAAACGGCCAAGGCTCCTTTTGTGTGTCTGGGATGGGGGGGGGCAGGGGTGATAAGGGCGCCATTGGGGAGCCCAGACCATCTGGGGGTGTGGGGGGTGATGTGGCCGGCTGATTGGCTGAGGGTCGACTGTCAGGCACCGCGAGGGTCTGTCCTCTCATGCAGACACCCTGGTGCCAGAGGTGGGAAACTGAGATCTTCTGCGTCTGACATCACCACCGTGTGATGAATCATATGCTGGGGAGGTGTGATGTTGGGAAGCGATAAAGATGTTCCTGTTTGTCTGGCCGATCTGTTGAAACAGCTTGATGTTTCAGCCAGAGGTTCAGAGACACCTACAGTGTTATATTTATGATGGGAGTTTCTGCTGTTGGTTGGTTAATGCTGTTCTTCATCACACAGTTGTAGGTTGTGTGTCTGCACATGCACAACTGTATGACAGCTGTATGTGTGCATGTCTGTGTGTGTGTGTCTGCGTGGGTGTGTGTGTATATTGGTGTTTGCATGCGTGGGTGTGTGTGTATATTGGTGTTTGCATGCGTGGGTGTGTGTGTATATTGGTGTTTGCATGCGTGGGTGTGTGTGTATATTGGTGTTTGCGTGTGTATGTGTGTATCCCAGGGTCCCACAGGTATATATTACGAATACATTCCCATACTTAATGAATCCTTGGTTCCCTTTGTGGTCACACTGTGACCAAATCACTCCCCACGTGTGTCACGCAGCTCGCTGTGTCTGAGCTGCACTGTGCCGAGCGGTACCCCAGCCCGGGCCCCACGGGGGACACCCTGACCATTCTGCTGTGGCACAGCATGCAGACTAATAGCCCTTTATTGGCTTTCAGCATCTTGCACTGTGATATTTCTGCTTCGTGTTGAGTGCTTTGTCCTTTCGTGGGTGCAGCATATCTCACCTACCCGAGATTTTGAGATTCACTCTTCATTGTTAGTCCAAAGCTTCACATTGGGATCATGGGGGTGTACTGTAGGTAGGTGCCCCCCCCCCCACCCCGTTCGTTGGACTTATTCTGCTTGTTTTCCAGACACTGAACACTAGTGCTGTTACACTCCATTTTATATCCATCAGACAAAATCCCGCTAAGTTATGTCTGAGTATTTCTACGCGGGGAGTCCTTGCGCGATTTAGTTTTGGATTTTAATTCTTCTCTTTAATCAGCTTGCACAACATGAGAGACTCCCTTTTAGGTAACAGGAACAAGGGACATTGAGGAGACCATCTGAAACAGGACACCTGTAGATATCCCTGGAGCTGCTTCGGTGGCTCAGGGAAGGTCTTTGAGTTTTACTTTATTGCCTGGCCTCCTGTGCCATGAGTATTAAAACACGACATCATCAGGTTTGCTATGATTCCGGGAGCTTGTTATTAATAAGAAACTGCTGGTAGTTTGCAGTCAGCCAGTGTCGCTTACAAAGATAGAGATGGCACTGTGGTGACTGACACAAACCCTCTCTGAGCCGTGATGCACGTGTAGCTGTGCCTGACCGCCGCGTTTGATCAGAAGCTGCTTCCCTGACCGCGGAACCAGAGTCATGGTTCTCATTTAATGGGAGAGTGGCGTGTGGACCTCACAACTCGGTCTGGCTTGTATAGGTGTGTGGGGCCGTGATCATGTGGAGCTTTGAGGAGGACAGTGTATGAACACCTACCCTTTGTGCACCACAGCAAAAGAGAGAGCACTGCATTACCTGTTTGTGAATGCATACAGAATAATTATCTGAAGGAAGAAGGGGTATTTGTGTATGAATATATGAATACAGATGATGGTTTTCTAAAACGAGAGATCCTTTAAAGATTTTGTAATTAACTGTTCTGAGTCTGAGATGGTAGAAAATGGTAGACTTATTCAGAATAGAAGCATTCATTAACAGATTGTGATAGTGGGATTATAGTGTGGTGTTTGTGGGGGGAGGGGGGGCACTGTGGTCCACTGATCAGTTTAATTAATCGTTGCGCGCGCGTGCATGAGCACACGTCTCCGTATTCGGCTGATTGACAGCCTAATAATCAGTGTATCTGTCTGCAGGAATGTGTCGCATCCTTCAATTACCGCTCGCGGGTTTTCCGTGGGACGCACTCCCATTCCTGCAACAGGAATTATTTAGCATCATTTGCAGATGCTTCCCGAGTGTACTTCAGATGCATTTATAACCTGTAATTTATCGTTTGGATTAAAAAAAAATTACTTTAATTGGATGCTTACTTGGATGAGCATCACAGTGGAGAGATTCCTCTCTTTGGCGTGTTGGGCTGGGTTGTGTTGGGCTAATGGTCTCTGCCTTGTCCTGCTTGCCAACACTTCACGCTTCACATGGACCTGTCCCGTTACCCTAATCCTTCAATGCCAATTACAGCTTGATCTGGTTCCTTGAGGCTGTAGTAAATGCAAACCGTTTAATTGTCCTGCAAGCAATGGCTGCCTTCCCTGCCCCCAGTGGCCTGCTGGGCTTTCATCTTAGCTTCATGCCTGTAGCATTTGTGGTTTCAGCCACACATTCAAATCAGTATTTATTCTCTTTTTTTTTGCTTCTGACCGGCTGAATCGGCTTGTAGCCGCAGCTCCGAGCGACATCACCGTCCCTCGGGTCAAACCCAGGACCCGAGCCGTTCCTGACCGAAAGCCGTGCCGGGCTTTACTCCATGCCGGGCTTTACTCCGTGCCGGGCTTTACTTACTGTAGTAGGTTGTGGCACATTGACCCCTGTCTCTTTTGAACTGAACATTTGGGTCAGCTTCATAAAACCGCCCCCCCCCCCACCCTTTAAAAGACGGCTACGGCTTAGACGTGATGGTCAGGGGGTCCTGTGGCCGTGTGGCATTTAGAAATGATTTGGGATTGATTCGCTTATGGAACAAAAACCGCAGTGACTTGATCCCTCCAGGTTACTCTTGTGTTTTGCCCCTCTGGTCTCATGCTGCATCCCCACCGTTGTGTTGCCTCCTCACGTCATGTGACTTTCATCCTCCGCAAGCTATTGGCCGAACGCCATCTGTTCTTGGGGTCCATTTTACCACGCGAGTCACATGCTGTCTGCAATATGTTTGTGTATCCCGATGCGATGCGGCTGCATGGGAATGCGAGTGTGCCATTAATTCCGGAGTGGGCTGAACATGCAAGTAAACGGCTTGCATCATGTTACTGTAACGAGGCTTAATGACCTCAGATGATCGTTTAGGGCCAGTGAGTAGTGTGTCGATGGAGCCGGTAATACTCTGCAGCCTGGGCCACCTGCGCAGTCACCTATTATGCTCTGCAGCCTGGGCCACCTGCGCAGTCACCTATTATGCTCTGCAGCCTGGGCCACCTGCGCAGTCACCTATTATATGCGCCCCTCCCCCCACCTAACTAATTGGAGACATGGGGATCCATGTTTCCTTCATGAGGGTTGCATATTGATGCAAGTCGCATGCAGATGAAATGGCAGGGTGGATAGTGACGCAGCGGGCTCGCAGAGACTTTTTCAGCAGATATGATGTACCTGTGTGGAACCGGTGTGTGACTCTGCAGGTTCAGACACTGATTAGAAGGTTGCCAGTTCATAATCCCTCGGTCAAGAGAGTGGTTTCACCGTTTGGCCCCTGAGCAAGGCCCTTAACCCCCAGTCACTCCAGGGACTGACCATCCATTTCTTAATCGTACTTCACTTTGGATAAAGGCATCTTTTAAATGAATGGGATGTGTGTCAGGGGGAAAGCGGTAGAGGAGAGATTTAAGGGTGGTGGACACGATGAACCATGCAGTGAGCTATCGGAGCATGTGTCCGGTGATCTCACCAGCCCAAAGCATTCAGCAATCTGATTGGTTCATTTATGTATGCAAGCTACGCGTACCCCTGAGCTTTGCCACGGGTCACGCTGAGCAGCTTGGGTTGCCCTCATTCAGGCAGGTGGCCCTCTGACCTCGCTGAGCACAGTTCTTCCCAGTTCAGTAATGTATGTTGTTTTTGCTTCGTGAGACAGAAACCATTGATTAAATTCTTGATCTGTCCTATACGATCCCTGTTTAAAACACAGGCGTAATGTGTGACTCACTTTACAGTGATTAGTGCTTTTATGATGCTTCCTGTTATATGAGTGCTTCACAGATTATTTCCTGTCTCTAACTGCAAGTAATTATTCTTCTTGAAATGGCATCTTAACATTCGGATTCGATTGCTTCACTTTCCCGTTGGTCTGAGTGCAGTAGTTTACATCTGAGAAATGCTTCCCGTTCCTTTACCTGGGATTTAAACATCAGCAGTAAGGGGGAAGGTGACTGTCATGTGACGAGCATGGCTGGTTAAAGCCTGAATAAAGAGCGTCATGGTGGGAGCAATTCATCAGTAGTTTCTCTTGCTGGTGTCATTCTGAAAGTTCACGCCAGCCTTTAATTACCCTGTGTAGACGTGCATGACATCCAAGAGGTGTGATAGAGGAATGCTGCCAAGAAGCTCTGAGAGACAGTGCAGGTACAGACCGTGAGAGGCCTGCCTATCTAAAAGCATGTAGGTACAGACTGCTGGGGACCTGCCTTTCTGAGAGCATGTGGGTACAGACTGCAGGAGGCCTGCCTCACTGAGAGTGTGCGGGTGCAGACTGTGTGAGGACTGCCTATCTAAAAGCATGTGGGTACAGACTGCAGGAGGCCTGCCTCACTGAGAGTGTGCGGGTGCAGACCGCGAGAGGCCTGCCTATCTAAAAGCATGTAGGTACAGACTGCTGGGGACCTGCCTTTCTGAGAGCATGTGGGTATAGACTGCAGAAGGCCTGCCTCACTGAGAGTGTGTGGGTGCAGACTGTGTGAGGACTGCCTTTCTGAGAGTGTGCAGGTACAGACCACGGTAGACCTGCCTCTATCAGAGGGTGCAGGTGCAGGCCATGGGAGGCCTGCCTTACAGAGTGTGCGGGTACAGTACGTGGGAGGCCTGCTTATCTGAAAGCTTGTGGGTACAGACTACAGGATGTCCTGCCTCTATCAGTGGGTATGGGTACAGACCACGGGAAGCCTGCCTCTCTGAGAATGTGCGGGTACAGACTGTAGGAAGCCTGAGCCTCAGAGCCTGTGGGTACAGACTGCAGGAAGCCTGCCTCACTGAACATGGGAGTACAGGCTGTGGGAGGGCCTGCCTCTATCAGAAGGTACAGGTACAGACTGCAGAAAGCTTGCCTCTCTGAGAACATGCAGTAAAGCCTGAAGCTCAGTGAGCTCCCCCCCCTCCCCCATTGGCATTTGCACGTTAGTACAGATGGTCTGTATTGTAATTTTTGCACAAAAAAAGCTAAAGTGGCAACTCAATTACGCCTCTCTTTCTCTCCCTCCATCCATCAGAAGCTTAATTAAAGCTCACTGCGCGCATAAGAAAGCAGTCATTCTCCTCGGCTAAGCCGCTAAGCGTGTCACACACCCCGGGAGCAAGGGCTCCTGAAAGCGAGCGCCTTACACTCACTAATGCTACACGGAGGGGCCACAGGCAGGCCTGTTCAGCCCCGATGCCGCGGGCAACGGCGTACACCTGCGCTGATGCCACCGAGTGTGAGAGATTAATCCTGTTTATGGGTAATTAACGGGGCGGTCAGTTTGATATGACGAGATTAACGTGTTGGGGTGCTTAAGGTACGTGGTGCCGGGATTTACATGGCTGGATTTTATCTTAATTAGCTGTCTTTCAAAGCAGTGCTTCTCAATCCAGTCCTCAGGGACCCCCAGTCTGGCTACGTTTTTGTTCCTCCGCAGCCCCCCACACACACACACACACACACCTGTACCAGGTATTCGGTGTTCTTGATCATCGGAAAGCTGGGAAGGAGCATAAATGCAGACCAACTCATGGACTGGGATGAGAAACCCTGTTTTAAACTATAGCAGGAAGGTACACAAACGGCACCCAGTGGGATTTAACTGGTGCCCTTGTGCCTCATGTCCTGTTTCATCTTTTTTCCTCTGCTGTCTGTTTATTCTCCTGAGATCCCGCAGTTCTTTTTTTGTCCTCTACAGAGGACATTATTTTAGCCCATATCTCTCATATGTACATGCTGGTTGGTTAAGTCCTGCTGTTCCTTAAAGTAGACGCTTAGGGCTTTAAGATGCTATCGCTTGCGGGGGTGTGACCTGGCCAACTTCCTCTCCCTGTCAAATCAAAACTTTAATCGATATAAATTCTTATTTATTTATTTGCCCCTGGACCTCAGGAGGATCATTCACCTGCTGAGCTCTGCTGTAAAGCCTGCTTGCGTCCCCAAGATTCTGCCTCTGCATCTTCTCTCTCTCTCTCCTCATCCTTCTAATCTTGCCCCTGCCTGGCGATGTGGGCCGGGCCCTTGTCCATGGCGAGCCCGCTGTCAGGTAGCCATTAAGGTGAAATGTGGCCAGAGTCCAATTACAAGGTGTTTAAAAAAAAAAAGAGGAGAAATCTTGCCTCATTGTCATTATTGTTTGGGTTCAGTTTCCGCTTCATTTCCCAGTTAAGTGGCTGACAGCGGCGGTGACGTATGGCCCGGTTCGTTTGCATGAGCTTAATGGCGCGGCCATTCTTTACTGTGATTTACTGCTGTCCCGTAACGAGCTGCCGTGTAATCCTGCTCGTGTGTGCGCCTGATGCTGACGAGCGGGACACTAACAGCGAGAACCTCTGCCGTCACGTGCCGTCGATCAGCAACAGGTCGTGGATCTGCATTATCGCACCTGCTGGAAAGACCCACCTTGTGGGAAGTGGCTGTGGATCTGCATTATCGCGCCTGCTGGAAAGACCCACCTTGTGGGAAGTGGCTGTGGATCTGCATTATCGCGCCTGCTGGAAAGACCCACCTTGTG
>JAODLC010000045.1:5671666-5687104 GCA_026781145.1 Hippopotamyrus pictus | reverse complement strand
GACCCAGGCGGAGACTCGAACCCGGGTCCCAGAGGTGTGAGGCAACAGTGCTAACCACTGCACCACCATGCCACCCCCAGGGGAAATTCAGTTTTATAAAAATCTGTGACTGCAGTCAAAAAACTAAAAATGTAAAAAGACTTGTATTTTGTTTGACTACTTAAGGTTAGGGCTGGGTAAGGGTTAAGGTTGATAGGGATTTCCCATAGAACTGAATGGACGGTCCCCACAAATACAAACGTGTGTTTGCTTGTCTGTGTGTGTGTGTAGTGTTAGTTGAAATGCTGTTAAATTACCTTCTTGTGTTCTTTTGAAACCAAACGTAATGAGAAATATCTTTCAAACAGTTTGACCAAATTAAATAACTATATGCGATAAAGAATTGGCTGAGGAGAATATTTCTGGAAAATCCAAGTTGCTTTATGCTGTTCTCATGAATATTAAAAACAAAATTACTGTCTAACATTATACAAGGCGCGTTGTATTGTTTATATGTAGGATTTTCAAACCATATGCAACATTTATGAACAGAAACACAATTTAAATGTCTTTGCCCAGTAACAAGAAACAATCACTTGTACCTGTTTATATAATGACCCTTTTTCTGGAGTTCCAGCTTGGACTGCAGCGTGCAGGGCTTCCCACTGCTCTTGCTTTGCTTGCCACCTTTTGTGAAGCTCTGTGAAATGGCACATGGGGTTTGCACGCGGGAATATGTCAGTGTGCTGACTCGGCGTTAACGTGAGCTCGGAGTTTAATCTCCAGGTCCTGCGATCTTATACAGTCCAACGGGTCGGCAATCGGCACCCGTCGGCCAAACCTCGTGTATCACAGGTTACCCAGATGGTTTAGTAAATTATGCCGGCAACCTGGTAATTAAAAAAAAAAAAGCTGGCCAGTAATGAGAGGATTAATCGCCGAAACTGACTGGGCTGGTTCATTGTGCTGCCGGATGCTGAATGGCATCTGCTCCGGGCTCCGTGCCCAGACAGGGACGGTCAGCCTTCCAGGGTGCGAGTGGGCTCCAATCCGTGCCGCTCCGCCGCTGGGTGCGAGCTCTGCTTCCCGAATCCCCAGATCGGCCCGCTAGCTAGGCACACGCACATCCAAGGGGGGCAGATTAGCAGGTTATCGATGTTGCGTTGTTTTAAATTCTCTCTCATTTCTCAAAATCGGCCAGCGTGGTGGTCACCCTTAGCTCTTTTAGCCTCGGACGCTGAGGGAATCTGCCGTAGGTTTTATTCAGTCCAGGGGATGCGGGTGACATTGGTTATGGCTGGTTCATGTTTGTTTTTATTACTGTAAGTCTGCCCAGGTTAACTTGGTTAAAGGGCCAAAGATTCTCAGGAGGTTACTGAACAGCAGCCTCTATATTATTGACGTGTGTGTGTGTGTGTGTGTGTGTGTGTGTGGATATGTATATCCATAAAAAACACCGACATCAAGTGTTCAGTTTTACTGCTGGTGTTCCTTTAAGGCGTTCTGTTGCATCACCCAAGAGTCGCCTTGCCTTTGAAAACATGCAGGCTTTTGCATTTCATTAGGTTTGGTCTTCTGGAGATGAGTTGTACTCCGCTCCCCTGGCATTACGCAGTCAATTATAGTCCTGCTGCCAGAGATCCTGTACAGCCCAGGATATTAATATTACCCTGTCCCGCACCTTACTGTTAATATGCTGCACTTGCTTGGTGTCACTTTCCTCGCTGAAGGTCACCCAGGCTGCCCATCGCAGGATTGACATGGCGTAATTATCTCGTTTGCGGGTGTCTCTGCCATCTGTGTGAACATCTTGTGCTCTCATCTGCTCTGAAGTGCGAGGACAAAAGAACTGAACATTTCTGCTGACCGGAACCGTGCCGTGATGTCTGTTCTGTGTCCTCACGTGATCTTGTTTGTCTCTCTCTGTGTGCAGGAGGAGGTCAGTCCTCTGGAGAACGCCATGGAAACCATGCAGCTGACGAACGAGAAGATCAACAACATGGTGCAGAGGCATCTGAACGACCCCAACCTTCCTATCAACCCCCTCTCTATGCTGCTGAACGGCGTCGTGGATCCAGCCGTCATGGGGGGCCTGACCAACTACGAGAAGGTGCTCACCTTGCGAAACTTCTCCAGAACATCTTCCAAACGCAAACACGAGTGGCAGTGTATGGGCTTACAGCCAGAAGGCTGCGTGCTCAAGCCCCATGAAGGGCCGTGCTCTAGGTCTCCTCCTGAGTTGTTCCTCAAGAACTTTGGTCCAGCCCACAGATACCGAAAGTGCTTTAGACATAAACGTCCTGGGTCATTATCACGTAGACCAGGGGTCTTCAACTCTGGACCTCGATTCCAAATCCAGGCCGTGTTTTCAGTTCTCCCTGGTAGTTGTTTAAAAAATTACTGATTCTGATTGGTCAGAGGCTTCACACCTGACTGACAGGTAAAGGAAGGCTGGAAAACCAGCAGTGCTCAGACCTCGAGGACCGTGAGTTGAATACCCCTGACGTAGACCATCCTGGTGAGTGCAGTCAGCATCAACTTACGCCAATTATCCTAATTATAAACTCTACGAAGCTTTGAACGGAGTGTGACCTCAGAATCTGCTCCCTGGCAGGAGCAGGGATGCCTCCCATCCTGTTGCGTCATAATGTTACCTCTCTGCTTCCGCCCGCCATGTTGAATGTGGGAATCTCCTCGCTCATGCCTTTGTAAATGTTCCTCTTTATGGAAAATGCCTGAAACATGATGAAATTGCATCATCTTGCATTCCTTTCCCAGGTGATCATGACCGTCCACTGGCCCTACAGGCTTGTGCGAATCTTTCCGTCACCGTTCACCAAAGGTGGACATTTCAGGTTCAGAAAGTTAAAATCCAGACCAAGATTTTGTTTAAACCAACCATATGAGTACCCTGTGAATGTGACTCTTTATACTCAACTGGTCGGTTAAAACAAAGTCCTGGTCGGGATTTTTGCTTTCTGGGCCTGAAACGTCCACCTCTGCTGTTGGACCCTGCCGTGGCGAGAGGGGTGGTGTTGGGGATGAGGGGCTGTCACTTACAGCTGCCTCTCTTATCTCCTCTCCTCCAGGCTTTCTTCACAGAGAAGTACATGCAGGAGCACCCTGAGGACCTGGAGAAGATCGAGAAGCTGAAGGACCTGATCGCCTGGCAGGTTAGGACGGCCGCGCGCGTTGGTTTTGCCGAGCCTGTCGGCTGCCCTGTAATCCTCTGCCGCATGGCAGTGGCCCTAGCGTTCTGTGTGGCCTGTCACACGCACTGTCATTATCAGCCGTCGTCAAGGCGATGTCAGCGCTTGACAACCACAGTGACGGCGTTCCGTCTCTGCGTCCCCGCTTTGCCCAGTGCCGTTCTTTGTTGTGATGATTGTCTATCTCGTAGCTGTCTTGTAGATGGCCGGTAGCCTCCTCTTCTGCTTTTCACTTCTCCGAAGCAGTATGGTCTCCTGCAGTTCTGCACTGGGTCTTCTCACAGTCTGTCCAGAAGGGGATGGCTTCCGTCCGGTTGTTTGTGCTTCGAGTGAAAGTACTTGACCGTGTAGCCGTATGTAATTTGGCGATGAAAACTACTCCATGCTCTTTGCCAGAAGACTGCAGAAATAATGATTATCTGAAGATCCAAACCAATCAATGAGGACTGAGAATGGAGAGTGTGGGGACCCCTGACCCAAACTGCTTTAGTGAGCATCCTGACCACTCGGATGGGCAAAGGATTAAGCTGTAACCTGGCTATCAGATGCTGCTTCCTGGCAGGGGGACGGTCTTTTCTAGGCCTCATCTGCCTATTTGGAGGTGGCGGGTTCCTTAAATTAAGTACCGTGAAATCCCAGTCCTGCCCAACAGCGCCACATGGGCTCCACGGAACACCGAGTGTGAGGGTCCGGGTCTGTATGCAAATGCCGCTCCATTCGAGGCGTTAGACATAAGCGTGCGCTGATCTCGCTGCCTTTGGCTGCGCTCTGAATGATTTGTTTATGTAGACAGTTATGTGAGTAAGCATTATATTTGATTAGACCATCAATTTAACCTGACCCTGGTGGCTTTTTTGTATTTCATATGTGTGATTTAACACTTAGATGAGTTTCCGAGCCGGATTGTTCCGGGAGACCTGAAACGTGTAATCCGTCTGCGTTCTGAGCTGCGGCCGCTAAATGGGTTTAAGGCCGAAAATGGCATGACTTAAGTCCTGGAAGGCGGCCGGGTCACGCACGTGTGGGGGGGCACCTGCGGGTGCCAGCGGATTCTCTCCCATAATACATCTAGTTGCATCCATTTACTTTTTATTCATTTTTCCGATGTTTTTAGCCGAAGTGACGTTGTGGAGGTAAGGGTTGCTATTTGTCTACTCCCTGGGATTTGAACCCGCGACCTTTGCGTTGTTAGCACACTGCTCTACTTGTTGAGCTACGCAGCGTCAGTGCTCTTACCTGTAGATTGAGAGTCGCTGTGGATAGATTCGGTAACCAAATGAAGGTTAAATGCTGGCATTGATGTGGCAGGTTGCTCAACTTCCTGCTGATATAACCGGGTCGGCTGTACCAGTCGCAGCCTATTTGCATGTTTAGTGCTGTTAAATCTAGCGTAGCGCAACGTTCTACTTGATGTTTGCCCCATGTCACTCCTCAGGGCTCAGCAACCATTGGTTTCTGGCTCATAGCAAGCCCCCCCTCCAAGCCAATCAAAGGAACGCAGTACATGGTGGTTTGTGGGCACACGCATCGCTCATTGATTAAGGACATGGCTGGGCCGGGCCTTGTTGTTAAACTCTGCCCCTGCCTGTCTGATTGGATAGGAGCGTGACTCCTGTGCCTCCTGATTGGCTCAGCTCAGATGCAGCCCCAGCTGAGGTGGTCCCTCTCCGCTCATGCAGCCGGGCGCTATCATGTCAGCAGCACGGCTTATGGGTAACCGCCAGTCCGCCACGTTTAACCCCGCCCAGGCAGCTTTCTGGGTCAGCTGACTCATTGGATTAATTTCAGTCAGCTGTGGGTAGCAGCGTGTGAAGGTCTTTTTGCAGTGATGTTTTTGGTGGGGGAATGCGCCAACTGAATCTCTCTCTCTCGCTCTCTCTCCTCCTCTCTCTCTCCCTCCACTTTAATCAGAAGTGCATGTTTACCTCGTCCGTCTGAGAGGACCGGAAACAGGCCACGAGGGCACCTCCTCTCTCTTCAGTCTAGCACACCTCCTCTCCTCCCACGCATTAACCAAAGAGATGTTTAATAATTTAATGATTAATTTCACCTTGGCCTTGGGGGTCTTTTTGGTAACAGTAGGGGGCGCTCAAGCTACTGAGCAAGTGCTTGTCAAACACATTAAGCTCTAAACACTGTTCTTATATTAAATAATGAAATCATTATCATTCAAAAAAAATTTAGCTTTTACATCACGTGCTTTCATGATGTGACTATTGTGCTCGTGGACACGAAATACACTGCACACACCCTCCGTGTCACCCCCACCTGCTACCAGCGCGAATTTGGTCCCCCTCCCAGTGTCAAACTCCTTCTGATGCCTCTGCCTGTAGTTCATCTGGGGTGCCACCCCCCCCCCCCAGACGTATGTGTGTCACTGCCTCACTGCACCATGTCACAGCTCAGTCTGAGTGAACCCCTCTGCCCCTCTGGTTGTGACATGCGTTAAAAAGAAAACGTTTAATGGAGGGGGGGGGGGGATGGCGTGCCTGAGGTTTTGTAAGTGTCGTGGCAGCTGCCCGACCCGCCAGTGACAACACTGAGGGGTGGCTTTCAGGAGGGATGCCACCTGGGAACGGACACTGCATCCCTGGGTGATGACCACCCCGTAGCTCGTGGCTTTGGGAGCACACAAGGGGCTGCTGTAGGGTGAATGGAAGAGCAGCTTGCGGGAGTTTTTCTTAAATAGATATGTTCTGTGGGCCGAAAGAAAAATGATTGGTTCCAAGAGATAACCAATCAGATTAGAGGAGGTAGGTCTAAGCAACTAGAGGAGGCGGGACCAAGACATCTGATTGGTTGACCCTGACTCCTCTGGTTGCTTGGACCTACCTCCTCCTCTATAATCTGATTGGTTGTCTGTCTGAACCAGTCATTTTCACTTCGGCCCTTAGAACATTTTCATTTAAGTAAAACTCCCAAGCAGAGGAGGATCCACAGCCAAGAAAAACAGCACAATCGATGTGCGCCTGGTGTGTGGGCTTCCATTGGGAGCTCTGGAGTGCAGTACTCTCTTTGGAATCACTACTGTCGACGTTTGTCAGAGTGGAGACGGGAAACTGTGCCTTGTCATCGCTGTCAGCTCTGAAATTATTTGTCACTGGTTCAGTAATTATGACCAAGGTTTTGAGGTCATCGCTCTCATTCCCCAACAGCTCCTGATCCCTCTAGCCGGGTTTGCCGGTGCGTTACAGGCCACAACATTGGCTCATTGTGACCGGCGGCCCCTAGCGGCTGAGAGACTCTATTTCGTTCCGCCGAAGGTGGGCTTGGCGTCGGATGGGCACCCAGCCGCCTCAGATCCCAGGAGCCTTTTGGTTTGCGGTCAGCGGGGGCTGGAGCGGGGAGGGGACGTTCCCCCTTCACGCTCAACTCTGTAAAAAGCCGTCGCTGGGGGGCAGATACTGAACCGGAGATGAAAAACGGGCCGTAAAATTGAGCCGAAAATAGGAGCGAGCGCGGATGAGCAGATCGCTGTGGGATTGACTCGCTATGCCTCGCGACACCGCGCTGTGAGACGCCGCCTCTGAAGGCGCATTCCGAAATCGGCCCTGACACCATAGCGACGCTTCGGAATAAACCGCTTTGGACTGATTTGGGACAGACGATCGGTGCCGTTTTTTAACCCTGTCACGCCATTACTGGGAAAAATCATCTCCTGATGTAGAGACAGGCACAGCAGTGGCTCGGCCTGTCGACGTCGTGCTTAGTGCAGTTCCCCTTTAATGTCAAACAGCTAGAGGTCTTTCCAGGTGGCCTTTCAGAAAGCAGTAAGGAGCCCGGGGCCGCCCGATATTCAGCTCGTCAGAGTAACACTGCTTCGTCCCCCAGCTCTCTGGCATTATTTTTATTTCGTAACTGTAAGTATTGAATCTGCACGTTGCAAACTGTTGACTGCTGTCCAGTTCTGAGTTTTCCATTTCGTCGTTCACAGTGATTGCGAGCAGTCACACTGCCTCGTGTGGATTCAGTGCCGCTTAACGCGCTTAATGTGTTTTTAGATGCACATTAATATTTTTTTTTTTTTTTTTTTTTTTTTTTTTTTTTTAAGTCTGAACTATTGCTAATACGTCCTTTATTTACTGCAAATAGGCCATGGATTTGGAAGATTAATCCACTAGATGCAGAATTAGCCGCTCTTATTCCTCTGCTACTCGTTAGTCCCGTTAATCATATTCCTCCTGCTTCAGCAGTTTGCGCAGTGGAGCTCTGACAGTCTGCGTTTGAGGGAGGGGCCACGAGCGGGCACTGTAGGCGGATGGTGAACCCCAGGCCCCTCTACGCGGCCCACCGCGGAGCCATCTCGTGTACGAACGGGGCTTCTTAGGTTCTGGCTGCCACGTGAAACCTGCCTGGTGCTTAACGAGCGGCAGGCTGCCTCTTACTCGCACGGAGCCCGCATCCTTGATGTCTCCCAGGAGACAGGATACCCGTCGGAGGCCCGGCTCCTCCTGACGGAAATCCTCCTGCGTGTGAGAGATGGTTACAAACCGCTCCTTCACCTCCTGTTACAGCACTGCGAAGTTCAGCTCGCCGCTCCCGCGCATGTCAGCTCTCTGAGGTGTCGCTGTGTCTCACTCCCCGTGCCCTGATTCTCCCCCCCGCCTGGCTCCTGCTCTTGCTTTCTTCCCTCCCATTTGTCGGCCCGGTTCTGGATATCTGCTTGCCCGCCGGATCCCCACGCTGCGGCCCGGTCTCTCAGACTCGTCACGGCGGCGTTGCCCCTTGTTGCGTCAGTCAGAGCCGCGTGCAGGCGAGCGCCGCTCTGACGGCAGGGGGGTGCGGGCGTGAGCGGGGAGGCGGCTTTGCTGCCACCTCACAGTCTGCCTGTCTTCCTTCCTGTCTGTCTGTCTGTCTGCCTGCCTGCCTGCCTGTCTGTCTGCCTGCCTGCCTGTCTTCCTTCCTGTCTGCTTGTCTGCCTGCCTGCCTGCCTGTCTGTCTGCCTGCCTGCCTGCCTGTCTGCCTGCTTGTCTGTCTGTCTGCTTGTCTGTCTGTCTGCCTGTCTGCTTGTCTGTCTCATCACTATCAGCTGCCTTCAGGCAGTGGGGGCTGTTTTAGCCCAGTTGTGGGACCACATCTGATGGTTCAATGGCTGGACTGGAGGATAGTCAGCAGGTAGTGGGGAGCCCCCCCCCACTCCATCACTCTCTCTATCCCTTTCTCCATTCCTCTCCCCTATCTCTGTCTTTTTTTCTCTCTCTCTCCCTCCCTCCATCCCTTTCTTCACCCCCCTTCCCCCCCAGCATTACTGAAAGTGGAACTGTCAGTCTTTTCATGGTGCCCCTTTTTTGGTGAGGCTTTTCTGGGACTCTTTCTGAGTCACAGCTTTTTTTTTTTTTTTAAAAAAAAAAAAGTGTCTGAACTGAGTCGCCTCTGCACTGATCTCTGCTAAATTGAGATCGGCGGGTCGTGGTTCCGGTGCGGCTCTGTTGCCAGGGGTAACGGTTGGGGGGGCTGTGGTCGGAGAGCCTCTCTCGGGCATAAATAAGCGTGATTGGTTTTTTCCAAGGATCTCGCTGCTGCCTCTTTGCCCGCCGGGACAGCCCAGCGTTGTGCAGAGTAACTGCGGATTTAGTGGTGTCTCGAGCCGTCAGGTCATTCCTGTGGGAACCGGGATAAACGTCTTTATTGATTCCCCCGCCCCCCGCAGATTACAGCTGTGTGGACTGGGCTTGTGAATTCAAAAATATCACTTCATCTCTCATTTTCTGCATGTGGTGTGAAACCTGTGTTGCCTTTGATCATCCTTCCATAACGCTGGCTTCAATGAATGGGCTGCGAACACAAACAGGCCTGGGTAAGGGCTCTGAGGGGATGCTGGTTGTTGGGGTAAATCTCGTTTGCTTGTGTGGCTTTGGACTGAGGTCGCCAGCGTCTGCGCCTGTACAGTCAAGCGTGTGGAGTTTGCGGATAAGCATCTCGATCTGGGAAGCGGATCAATCTTCGCTCTTCCGTCCCGCGTGCTGAAATCTGGGCTCCCCTCTGCCGGCTGGGCCGTTTCATTGAACGCCGCATGTGAGCGATTTAGGGAAACTACACGCTGATTCTATAAACGACCTTATGTGGTGCATGTGATTGTTGTCTCTCTTTCCCTAGATTGCCCTGTTTTCCCAAAGTTCATAAATATATTTTAAAATACATACATTTTAATGCCCCCCCACCATGGAGCAGGACCTTGGTTAGCGACTGGGCTCCTGTCCGTCAGCATTCCATCTACAGTCTGCCAAAGCTCCATGACCTTCTGGTCTCCGTCACTGAGCTCCATCTGTATACCTTTGGCTCCCCTTCTCGTCCCTCTGCCCTACACCTCCTCTGCCTTCCTCTGCTCTCCCGGTCCGGCAGAGATGCAGGCCCACTCGTGCCCCCTCAGCCAGCCTGTCCCTCCCGCTTCTCCCGCACGATCCTCCTCCTGTCACCGGCTCTCTTCATCGTCCAGACTCCTTTTGAGAAGTGACGTGTGCCTCCTGGTCTGGCTCTTTCTCTCTCAGCTGTTTCACTATGTGTTTTGTAACCTAATCATATGTTTTTAGGTCTTTATCGTTTTCCAACCAAAGAACGAAGGTCTCACCTTGATACCCAACCTGACATCCATCTGTTCTGTTCACTCTGTCCCCAAAACAAGGCCCTCTGCTGTCCTCCGATCCTGTTGGGTCTCCCTGCCGCCCCCTGGAGGCCACTGCCCCCTGATACAGGCGGGGGGTGTGTCTCCCAGAAGAGGTGCTGATGCCGTGTGTGCTTACAGATCCCGTACCTGGCGGAGGGCGTGCGCATCCACGGCGAGAAGGTGACGGAGGCTCTGCGGCCATTCCACGAGCGGCTGGAGGCCTGCTTCAAGCAGCTGCGTGAGAAGGTCGAGAAGCAGTACGGTGTCAAGACCCTGGTGAGATTCCCCATGGCGCCCCCTACAGGCCGGCCGCACAAACTGCTCCCTCAACCCCCCCCCCCCCGCCAAAAACACCCTGCTGCTACAGGGGAGTCTGCTGGCAGCTTCCACATCAACAGCTTCATCCTTCCTTGATTTAAAACGCTCCAGTCTCAAAAATAGTAACGTTGAGGAGTGAGCTGTGTACCTGAGTGGAAGATCTCCGGGGGAGGGGTGGGGGCCCCACTAACGAGCAGGCTGATAGCACCCCACCGACGCTCTTAAATGCCAGCGGGGGCCACGCTGCCTCTGTCAGCCTGCACGCAGTTAAGATGTTTATCTGTGATTTTCCCCATTTGAGTTGCCTCTCTCTCTCTCGCTCGCTCTACCATGTGGGTGGGCAAGCAGGCTGTGCCGAGCGGGGAGGGGGGGCCACAGAACTGTGTGACACCCCTCCCCTCCCCTCCCCTGTGCGTTCGTTTCCGCAGCCGGCGGTGGAGGAGCTGCGAGGCTGCCGGCCACGCTCCATGGTGCGCTCCTTCACCATGCCCTCCTCACAGCGCCCCCTGTCTGTGGCCTCCGTGGCGAGCGTCACCTCCCTGTCCTCCGACAACTCCCCCTCCAGGCCAGGCTCCGACGGGTATGTCACACCGCCCCGCGTCCTTCCTCAGTCCTGTATCGACGGCAGCAAACATGGCTGCCCGTTTCCGAGCCGACGACTTTGATGTGAAGGGGAATGCTCAGGTGCGCTGCCCCCCACTGGATTCTGGTGGCAGCAATTCAAAATGCAAATAATAGAAAGATTTAAATGAAATATTTATAGGCCCCGAAAAGTATAATTTCATTTCTGCGACACGTCCTGATTTCCTCGCCTTATAAACCCGGTTTTCTTGTGCTGTAACCGACTACAAACACATCTAGCGATTTTTCCATTCGGGAGACTAAGTCTCTGCATTGTTCTCCTGCATTTTCTGCTCTGATTAATCTCATTATGATATTAACAGGAATGTTCCTCTGAAACAGCTTCCGCAGACTTTTTGAATGAGTTGTTCAGTAATGCTTCCAAAAGCACTTCACGGTGCGTTGTCTTTGGGCGTTTGGCGTGTTAGTCGTGCCGTTGCGAGGTATCGTGCCTCCCCCACAGCCCACAGCCCAGCCATGTGCCCCTTTAACATGCTATGTTCCCAATACTGCCTCCTAGAGGTGGGTAGTACATGGTACATTTACTCAGTTTACTCATAGAGGAAAAAGTACTTGTTTGAATCGTACTCAGGAGTGTTACTTTTTGAGGAAATTACTCTTACTCTGTTACACTGAACCATTTTCCCACCTTTACATTTTTTATTTATTTATTTTTTTTTTAAAGTTTTTTGTTTTGTATCTGTCTCGAAATCCCAAGCCTAGGTGTCTTGCACACGCGCATGTTGCCAGTCACGCTCTCTCAGAGATGGTAGAAGTAACGAACGAGCCAGTGTGAGGTTATGGGAGGGGATTCATGTTTCCATGTGAACACCCCCCCCCCCCCAGCTTCGCCCTGGAGCCCCTCCTACCGAAGAAGCTGTACTACAAGTCCCAGGACAAGCTGGACCGCGATGAGCCCGAAAAGGAGCGGAAGGACAAGAAGAAGGACAAGAGGCAAAGCAAACACCAGGAGGCTTTTGAGAAGGACCTGCGGGTCCCAGAGGCCCCCGCCGCCGAGGCCGTCATCCTGTCTGAGACGGTGAGCCCGGAGCGCGCCGTTAGCGCTTTAGCATGTTAGCGCTTTAGCACGCTAACGCTACTGCTGTGCGCTTACGATCAGGTGCCAAAGTAGAGTCTATAGAGGTGGGTCTCCAGGAAAAGAGCAAAGGGGCGGCTTAACAAGCCTTGCTAACCTGCTAAAAGTTTAACCTTTTTTTAATTATGCAGTCATTGTTTTGTGAAATCTCAGCCCTGTAAGCATGGTGTTGCTGGCCAGGGTACGATAGATGGGAAAAAGGGCCCCGTCCCATCTTACGGACTTACCGTTGTTTTTTTTCAACCTGTGGCTTGTCTGAATACAAACCTGGACTGTCTTTGAAATGTTTCTCGCTGCACAGGAAGGGTGTAACTTCTAACCGCTGTCAGTATGGCTTTATAACGATGGAGGGGAGGGTGGAGGGGCTGACTTCGCAGTCGGCGGTGTGTCTGAAGCGAGGCCTTAGCTTTAGCGTTAGCGAACGCGGCGGGCAGTGGCCAGGCTATCGGGAAGAGCGCCCTGTCCGGTGAGAGCGAGTGCAGAGTGATTCGACTGCTGTGCTGTGTCACTGTGCCTGATGGCGATTACGTAGATGATGATGCTGGATTTTTACATCTCTGCGTCTGTCTGATTAGCCTTGGTCTTTCGCAGCTTCCGGTTTACAGTGAAGCTTCAATGTCATGCCATGATGTATCTATTGCAAAATGCCCTTCGGATAGAGTCTAACTCGATTCCCCCGCCACGCTGCCTTCAGATCAGCCCCCTCAGGCCTCAGAGACCAAAGAGTCAGCTGATCAACATGTTGCCTGGAGAGCGCCGCCTCTCCGTGTCCCCGGCGCCCCCTGCGACCCAGGCGTCCTCCGCGCCGCCGCCGCCGCCCATCACTCCCCGGGCCAAGCAGGGCTACAGCCTGCTGTCGGCTTCCAGTGAGTAAGCGCTCTTCTCTGGCCCACTCGCCAGCGGAGGAGGCGTGTTCATGTACGGATGCGGGCCCTGGGTGGCCTGGGAGGCTGAGAAGCGACTGAAGCTCCCGTGACAGACGCCCCAGACCTACTGCCTGAAACCACATTATAGTGGATACAAACAAAACAGCTGAACTTCTAGATCTGCACAAATAAAATTTTGGAATGAAATATCTTCAGGCATCGCCACTGTGTGGACAAGAAGCACATTTGCCTTGGATCAGAACCAGCATAAGCATTATATTAATTGAATAGCATGGCCTTTATGTAAATTGCATCTCTCTTGTTGGAACAAATAGCAACAATACTCATAACAGCGTGTTCCCCCCCCCATCCCTAACCGCCTGTGACGTATCCCCCTCCTCTGGCCACAGATCTGGAGCTGAATGGGACCGCCTTCTTGGAGAAAGGAGAGACACCCCCTCCGCTACCAGTCAAGGGCAGCATGGCTGACTACAGCAACCTGGAGAGCCAGGATCCAGGCAGCCCCACCCTGCCGCCGGCCCCCTCTCAGCGGGTACGTCTGGAGAAATGCGGCCTCTGCGTCCCGTGGCAGAGGGGGTATCTGGCCGGCGTTATTTAAGCTGCGGCACATCAGAGTTTCACCTCTCGCGCCCCCAGTATTAATCAGACCATGCGGGCCCGTCTCGCAGCAGGGAGACCTTGCCCCCCTCCTGCGCCGTCCTCCTCCTCCCCAGTCCGCCACCACATCTCATTTATCCTCAGTCTCTGGTGCGGGACGGGTCGGGAGATGGAAACAGACGTGTGTGTCGCCACGGTGATTTAACCGGAGCAGATGTCACCGCCCCACCCCTGCCCTGCGGGGCTTCCCTTCACAGCTCTGCGGGGGGCGAAGGTGGCCGTCTGCAATCCTGGGGTGACAATTAGCTCTGACCATTTGTAAACATGTCAATCCAGGTCCCTTGGCCGGGGGTCTTTATGGCACTCAGTTCCCGGTGGATGTCTGGAGCGTTTGGCACCTTCTGACTGAACGGCAGACGCACCGAGCTTCCTGACCGCACGCGTTACCCTCTGAAGGGCGCCCGGTGATACGGGGTCAGACCCCGCAATGCTGCGTGAAGTGTGGGATGGCAGATGGTACGGGGGGCACAGGGTAGCAGTGAAAAGTGGCGAGCAGTCGCCCGGTCGGACATACAAATGAAACCCGTCAAAAAAAGCAGCTACTCTTCAGGCTGGCCCTGGTCTTACCGCCAGGGGCAGATTAATTCATCTGGAGGTGCTACATTGACATCAGCATGGGCACTCAGGTGTTCCCATTTCTCCAGAGGTGCAAAAAAATGTCTGCTAGTGCTATAGGCTATGCCAGGGGTCTCCAACTCCGGTCCTGGAGGGCTACTATCCAGTAAGTTTTCTGTCATACCCGGCTTCTGATGAGCCACAACTGCTCCTGGTATTTACCTGAGAACTAGTGTGGCTCATCAGACACCAGGTAGGATAGAAAACCTACTGGATAGTAGCCCTCCAGGACCTGAGTTGGCGACCACTGTCCTATGCATTAATCCACCCCCTGCTCGCCAGCCAATCAGAAAAGTGTATGCCCCGCCTCTTCCTGTTCTACTGCAGACCGTTTTAAAGAAAAATCGTTCCATGAAATGAGGATGTTTTTTTGTTTTATTTTTCTTGCAGCATGGGCCCCCGCCTTTGCCCAGCAAGACTCCGCCGCCCCCGCCACCTAAGAGGAAGCAGCCGTCAGTCGATTCGGGAATCGTACAATGAGCGAAGGCCGAGAGCTGAGTTGTGACGGTCTCGTCCTGCCAGCCCCTTTCTCTCCCTCCTCCTTGGCGACGAGATGGATACCTCATTCAGTACTTTTACGTGCTTTTTTTTTTAAAGTTTATTCCCTCCCTCCCTTGGCCCCCCGCGACCTCCCCGGAAGGGGACCCCCCTGCTGCTGCAGATCGCAGGATCGTGGCCCGTTTGGACGCCACTTGCCCGTCCCGCGCCGGGGCGAGTTCCAGCTGACTGGGATAGGAGGCTGCAGCCGAATCGGCAGTGAGCGCGTTTTATCATAGTGCGGACCGTTGCGGAGACGACCTCTCTGCCTTCCCGCCCTGTACAGATGTCTGTATATATGATTTTAAGAGTCTGTGGGTTTTATTTCTGTGCGGTGTTTAGAGAAGCAGATTTTTAACTGTCGTTTTTAATTAACACTGCATTGGAGTAACTGGCAAGTACTCTGGAAAATGGCCACTGGGCTATGAAATGACAGGGAGCATAAAAAGGTGTCTGTGTCCCGTTACTGTTCTATGCTGAGTAATACCCCGGAAGCACAGTGTACCAGGCTAGCTCCTCATAGTATCTTTGTATAGGATTTTATATCTGAAAGCTATAACCTCGGACTTCACTCTTCCAAATCCACTACTGACTCTCAAATAAACTCAGTACTTGTGTATTTTGAAGCTTGTTTTCGGCTGCTTCAGACCGGTCCTTTGTAGACTGGGGAGGGGACAAACCCGGCCCGTGAAAAGCTGTCACCAGATCTCCCACTGCAGTGTCCAAAGGCCCCTCAGCGTGGCAGTTTCATTAATTTCCCGTTTTGCAGGGGAATTGGGAAGAGGGTGCTTTTAAGTTCCGGCAGCTATTCTGCTTTTATTGGTCACTCTTTGCATGCCATGATGTCTGTTAAATTTTCTCCGAAACTCCCCCCCCCCCCCCCCCCCCCCCCCCCCCCCCCCCCCCCCCCCCCCC
>JAODLC010000045.1:5639172-5662525 GCA_026781145.1 Hippopotamyrus pictus | reverse complement strand
ACCCCCCCACCACCCCCTGCTGCTGGGGAAACACCTGCGGCGTATGATGACCCTGCCAAAGGGGGTCACCCTCACGTTATTTTATGCGGCTTTTATACAGTGCTAAGTCCCGCTTGTGATGGCGAACAGGGTGCGCGCTTGTGGAGCCCTGGTAGCGGGGGTACCCATGCGCGCGCTGGGAAGACGGACACGCGCACCGCGTTGAGGCGCGTGAACGCAGTGCGCGTTAAAATCCCCATTTAAGCGCGTCCTTCTGGACAGAGCGAACACCTGCGCATCCAGCACCGGCGCCTGTGGGAGTGATGTGTCGGGCTGAGCTGTACAAGACGTCGTATCTCAATGTCCGGACTGTAATTAAAATGAAACACATTCAGAGTGTTGAATGAGGGTGTATTTAAATGTTTGCTTTTGTAGAGGCGGAGCTGGAGCATTGCTGCCCCCTGCTGGTTAACATTGAATAAAGCCCTCTCTTGTACTTCATCACGCGCACAGGTCCAGACTCCAGATATTCTGAGTCGGAGTGCTTGATCGGGAATTTTTCTGTATTGCATACGAATATGAAATGTTAAAATGAAGATTCCGGTCAACAACAGAAAATGGGCTTGGCGCAAGAACATCTGAAGTGTGATAATCAGCATATTTTTCATTTTAAGAAGTCACTGGTGTTGACATTAGATGTTAAATATCATTGCAACTGCCTTAGCACCATAGTAATATTAATTTCCTTAAATCCAGTGCTTAATGGTAATAGAGAACAGTCCTCTGCAATGACATACTTCTCCGCTACAGGGATGTGGAGAAGGCAGAAGGTATAGGGTTTTATATAAACAAGTAAGCGTTTTTCCCCCCTGAAGAGCTCTGCAAATTATAAGCCTGAAAATAATTTGTCAGTCTTTAATTATTTAAGTAATAAGCTCCAGTGGCCGATGGGGGTAAAGTGTCGAGCTACAGTCCAGCGTCAAAGCGACCTTTGCCGGAACACAGAACGGATTAAACATTTGACGTGAAAATATAAACTTCTGACGACGGGTAACAGGGTCTGTCCATGTCTCTTAAAAAGCTCCCCAGCAAATGTTCAGTTACGTCATTGCATGGGGCATACTGCGTCACAGTTCTGGAAACGCTGACACTGAACGCCTGTGACGCTCTCCGTGAGCATGCGTGTCATGTCTGTGCAGACAACTGTATTTATAATACTCCACACTTGGTTAGATGGAAAAAGTAGAAACCATGACAACAAAAATTGAGCTCTTGGAGGGAAAGCCTTTAAGTAACATTTATACCAGACATCAGAGATGGATTCCCAACCCATTCCCAAAACCATTACAAAGGGTTTTCTTTTTGTGACTTACACACCGACAGTTTATAAATGGCGTGCCAGTAGTTATTTGGGTAAATAAAAGTTATTTATTTATGTTTTCTTCATTAACTATGACTTGAACTTTTCACTTGTGCCTGTATTTTTGCAGAGAACACGGAGCACAGAGGCAAAGCAAAGGAGGATATGAATTCACAAACAGAGATTATAGGATTCATTCAAGAGGTATAAATAACTCTGCTGGGAATCGGGATGCTTCTATCTGCACACTGACCGCTGCTCTCCTAGATTGAAATGCCATTTAAAGTCTTCCCAGCTGTAGTAATAAATGTTCGTATTGACAAAGGATGATCAATGTAGACAGTAGGCCTATGCACCCAAAGATTCACCATAATCACCATTCAGCTCTGAATCCAGCAACTAGAACCATGTAGAATCAGATTGTACTATGTCTTTTTGTCTCTGTCACAGCATAATACACAGAATCCATCCATCTTCCATAATTGCTTATCTGGCATGGAGACATGGTGGGGGGGACGTGAGGTAGGGGGCACTGGAGTGGATGCCAGTCCGTCGCAGGACGCATATCTGGCTGTATAAAAAAAGCCTGTCGTTCTATTACACTGCTGTCATAGGTAGCCAGATTGTGCCGGACACTTCCATACGGACAATTAACGCGTTTGTTTCGGCTGTTTGGCTGCTTACTGTCTTAGAGGCAGCTACGCTGCGATAGTACACTTATCCCATTTTGTAAATTAATGAATAGCATCATTTTTCAAGAGTATGTTTACACGGGCCATTTAACAGAGATGCAATGAATAAATCACCTAGAACGGCACATTCTACAAACACCCAACCGAATACGACCAAGTAAGAGCATTCATAAATAATGAAAGGATCCAGCTCCTTGCGAGTATGCCGTCTTATCAGGGAGAGGAGTCTGGTCTGCATCCAGAGAGCTGTGTTGGCTGGATTTCTTACCTCCTGTCAGGGTAGCCCATGGCAAACAGGTCCCAACAGAGGTGCCAGACAAAACCAGCCACTTTTTATTATTGGCTGGCAGTGAAAGGACTGTTTTGGTGCAGACGGTCATTGTGGTGACAACGACAAGGGCCCTATTTCAGACTGTGTGGAAAAATGCGACGGTAATCCACTAGAGGACCATAGCGAGAAGGTCTTACGGATGGAGATGCTGAACCAAGTATAGTGCGGGAAGATGGGTCCTCAGGTCCCTAAATGTGCTGCTGAGATGCCTCAGCGTTTGGCCCAGGAGTATGACATAGGTCGGTCAAAGCCGTGTAGATATCCGGCTGCCGTCTCAGAATATGGGATGTGTGGAGCATAAACCAAGGAAAGCTGGACGAGGCTGTCAATGACTGACTGACGTCAGATTTCATGGATGCTCCGTCCATATGAACGTTAGACAGGGCTATAGTCCAACAACTAATGCTGGAAATTGGAAAATCTAACGGCCTGGTTCAGGCTAAAGAAGAAAAGACGGGCAAGAAAAACAGCGTGGAACTGCAAAGCTGGAAATAATGGTATTGGTGTACAGTCAGCCAGTACCGACTTGGAAACAGAAGCGATGCTGCACTAATCAGCATCTGTGAATCTGACAACCTCTTCGCTGCCAATACATCCTTCAAGCAAGCAGAACGTCCTTTTTACACCTGGACATTACCAGATGGAGTTCACGGAAATCAAATAGACTGCACTCTCTGTGCCAAATGCTGGGACAGCTCATTCCTAATAGCTAATACTTGGCTTGGAACAGATTGTGGAACAGATCACGAACAGATTAGAGCCCTACATAGAGAGAGAATTGCCAGATGTCCCAGCTGGATTGAGGAAGGGCCGAGAAACAAGAGACATCATTGCAGACGCACGGTGTACAATTCAAAGGTACCAAGGAATATCAGAAGGAGGTCGTTGCGTGTGTTATTGACCACAACAAGGTTTTTCATTCTATTGGCCTGTGCACCAGAGCATCGCATCGTCATTATGAATAATCTCCACACTGGAGAGGAAGCCAGTCAGAGCAGAGCATACGGGAGAGGGGCCACAGGGGCCACAGCCCCAGCTGAAAGCTGATTGGCCCTTGAAAAAGCACCCTAGCACACTCAGGTTGGAATATGGAGAAAGTGATTGGCTGTTTAAATGTAATGAAACAAGGCGGTAAACTATCACCATATCTATTCAAATATATGCATCAGGACCAGAAGGAGATGACTATAGACTCAGCACTGGTGGAAGACACATCCACAACTTTCAATATGCTGACGACACATTGTGAAGAAACCAATGGTTACAGCCCCAGCATCGGCAGCCAAATTTAGTCTTGGCTGTGAAAACATAATTGCCTATAGACAGATTTCGCTGCCTTGGAACAAGCATCAAACAAACAAACAAAGGATTCAGCAGTCAAGTAATACATCTCAGGCTGACACTTGTCGGAGTTTTGAAGAAGACAAATGTGGATTTTTCAAAATTAAACTTTCATTTGAGTCACAAATGACAAGAAACAGTCTTTCTTTGGGCAAAATATGACAGGAGCTTGAAAGTCCGGGACAAATGCTGTCTGTATGGTTGCCAGCAATTGACATTGACTTGATAGCATAGAAGAAGAAGAACAATAATAACAACAACAACAATAATAATAGATTGGCAACACTTTACTTGATGGGGCACAAGTAACTTGGTAACTCAGTTACTACTCAAGTACAAATCATGAACACATGTAGTATCTACATGAAATACATGAACCAGTATGATTTATTAATGATGAACGAACATGAGATCAGCATGTAACTAACACTTAAATTCTGGTCAATTAGAACATGTAAGTAAGCATGTACCATTACATTTGTGGCTTGTCAAGTAAAGTGTTACCAATAAATTACTTTAAAAACTAACAAAAATCATAATAACTAATGAGGCAAAAAATAACAGATTCAGTTACCTGGACAGGGCGGTGGGCAGCTAAGCTCTAGGTGTTTCTCTTCTAGACTGTATGATATAACCGGATACATTTATTCCAGAAGCTACAGTGAAAGATAGGAAAGGTGCCGGGTGGGCATTTTTATTACGGGGGTGTAAGATGGGGGGGTGTGACGCTTTCACCCAACACACAAAGTAACCCCAGCAACTGAATCCCATATTAACTGATCATTTTAACGGCCTGCTGATAGCAGACCATTTAAAAGAACTAGATTTGTTCAATATAATAAACCAGTAAGTATTTCCAATAAGACAGGGGTGTCAAACTCCAGTACTGGGGGGCCGGAGCCCTGTGTATCTTAGTTCTTTCCCTGTTCCACCAAAAATGATTAATCTCAAGAGCTGTGTGGTAATTAGCACAAGGAGTTGAATCAGGTGTGCTAAATGAGGGTGAACCAAAAACTGTGCAGGGGTCCGGCCCTCCAGGACTGGAGTTTGATACCCCTGCAATAAGATGTTAGCATGCATCCATTAGAAACACAGTCGCGATGCAAACTGAGAATGAAAAAGCTGCTCGGATACTTAAGCCTTCCTCGAAACAGTGTGTGAGGATCAAATGCCAAGATCATGCCTCTATAAAGAAAACCAGGCCCCGTAAAAGTGTTATACGTCTTATTAAACGTTAAAACATTTCAACTAGCAGTAATGAACTGAAACCGTAAATGTTTTATCATCCAGTTGTGTGAAATAGGCCAGTTATCAGCATTATTGTGTGTGTTTTCATCTTTTTAACTGACCTAAAAACTTTGCATCCAAGAATGCAATAAACGCCCCAGGATTGTGTTTACGAGATTCACCTCAATACAAACAGAAGTCACAGTGAGAGCCAAACAATTCACATTTCACGTTATTTAATGTGAGGGAAGCAGGGTGCCAAGAGGAATAACTTCAGTCCCGACTATTTTTATCATAACGCTGTTTAATCTTCCCTTCATATTTTCAGGACTGGTGGGAGACAAATATTGAGGCCGGGTTGCCAAGAGACACCTTTCCCTGGCATACGTTTGGCACGGCCAGGTTTCTGGGAAATATGAAAGCGGCCTCACAGCCAATGCCAAACAATGGGTGATTCGAGTAAATAAACAGGAAGCTTTTGTAGCTGTTGTGTCTATTGCAACCTCCAATAAACAGAAACACACAAACATAAACCAAAGAGGGGAAAACCTTAGCTGTCTACAGACAGGATCAAAGCTAAACTCAGGGAAAAAAAAACAGAAGGAAGACGTGGCTCACAGAGATAAACATTCTCTCCATTCGCAAATGTAAAAAAGAATGTCCCAATTTGATGAAAACGATTTGTGTGATTTGGGCAAGTTTTTTTTTGGGATGGATGTTAAAGTTGTGAAACGTGAAACAAGAGCGGATCCTCGCAAATGTGTCTATTACGCTGATAATTAAGCGACCTTTTGTCGTGCGTCTTTACCCCACAGGTGGACGCATTGAGGATGCAAATTAATTTTGAATGCTGCTTGTGAAATGACCAGCTGGATTCGTTTCCTGTTCTCATATGTAAATACCATTATTGAATATTCATTCAGGAAGATTATCATTGATGCTGCGGAGCGAAACATTCTGGATGAGTTCTGCCAAAATCAGGAGCAAACAAAGACTGTGGATATTAATGGAGTCCACTGGCAAGCTTCTTGCTGGCAAATAACATCTGTACAGATAGCATAGATGTATAGTGAGCCGATTAGCACATTTCCCAGAATTCTCAGTAAGCATGTAGCGAAGCCAGCTGACAATAACAATAGCTACAAAGTGATTTATTTCAGAAGCAGATTGTGTTATGCATCCAATGAGTTTGTTTTGTTGTTACAGAACACAATAAATAGAATCCTATATGAAATCAAAGGGATACATCTCAGCATTGCACTAATACATTGTATTAACAGAGATTAGTGTCCAGTTCTGATGAATTAGAGCTACGTCCTGCAGAAAGAAGCTATTTGAGTGGCAAGTTGATTTCATTATTATGGGCTGAATGAGGGGGCGCCATGGTGGTGCAGTGGTTAGTGCTGTTGCATTACACCTCTGGTCCCGGGTTCGAGTCTCTCCCAGGATTCTGTGTGTGCAGTTTGTTCTCCCAGTGTCATTGTGCAGTTTCTTCCAGATACTTTGGTTTCTCCTCACAGTTCAAAAACACACTGAGGTTAATTGGAGTTGCCAAATTGCCCATTGTGTGTGTGTGTGTGAGAGAGTGTGTGTGAATGGGGTGTGCCCAGTGATGGGTTGGCACCTCTTCCTGGGTCGTTCCCTGCCTTCCACCCATAGGCTTGGGATCCCCTGTGACCCAGAAAGGGCAAGCGGTTATGGATGGATGGATGGTCCAAAATCATTTGTTAATGGTGAGCTTTTGGAGCAGGTCATGTCTGGGGTAGGAGGAATCATGATTTTCCCAGAATGCTTCATTTCCCTGGATTCATGCTGCGCCGATGATCCTTTCCGCAGATCGATGGCACGCTGCAGCTTCCCTCTGGCCTGGGCTGATTCAGCACTGACTCAGTGCCTGAGAAAGGCAGCTTGGGCTCTGATCGCAGTGCAGGATTAATAATCCTCTTAAAAAGGGCTTTCGATGAAGCTCCACATAAATGAACAGCGTTAAAAATCCACTTTGCTGGCCTGCCTACACCATAATTCGCCTGCCTACCTGTGCTGTCCCACCACCTGACTGCATTCCCTTCCCCCCCACTAATTCAGGTGAACTTGCACTGTCAGGTGCCCACCAGAAGAGGGTGCACTTCCCCCTTGAGAATGCTTTCTCTCGAGGTTTCTTCCTCGCTTCTCTGTGCCACTGTGGCCTCAGGTTGTTTCTGGGGACCTCTGGACTGGGACTCCTATTATAAATAAAACTGAACTGAGTTAGAGAAGTAAAAGTGTACATACAGCCTTAGCAAGCGAGGAGCAACTTTAACTTGCCCTTCTTTTGGCGCCAGTGTGGTCAACGAAAAAATCACAGGGATCTTTTCTAAGACCATTGTTCTTCTTAATATTTAATGGCATAAATTCCAGCATACTTAATAAGTTTGGTAAATTTGGTAGACACTGTGGGATAAAAAGAGCTGGGACGATAAAAGAAAATGAAGCCTGGATCCTTCCGGAAACTAATGTTACGCATGTGGACAAATCAACTCAGAAATATTAATGCAGGAGGTTCATACTGGAGAGGAGATATCCGCCATGTTTAAGAACGACAACCATGTCGACTACACGTCATGGCAGCGGGGGGAAACCACAATCGTTCGACAAACCAGGAGGTCAGAGGGGGTCACCCTGACACTGAGTGGGACTCATGATCAGTTATTTTGTTAAATTCATTCTTTTGTCTGCACTTTTATATTTATATTGTCTGCATTTTTTTATTCTGTTTCTCTTTCTCTTTTTGCACAGTCTTTGGATCTGTCAGGGTTCATTTCACTACATGTTGTACTTCTTATAACTATGTTTGTGACAAATAAAGAATCTTGAAATCTTGAAATGTGAAATGTAATCTAACAGCTCGAGTCACTCAAGAAAGCCTGAAGAATGACCTCCAGCTTGGAATGAAAAAAAGTGCAGGATCCCGAAAACTATTTAATCCCAAACAGCACTGAGCGAGGAGGCAAATAGGCCAATCTTAACATGAACAGGCAAGGTCACTCCCCCTCCCCTCCCCCCCCGAGCCCCTCACACACCATACAGGTTTGAAAACCATACACCAGTGACATCACAAACCAAAAACAGATTTACTCAATTCAGCTGAGAATAAGAGTGCCTTTGATTTTCAATAAATTTCTATTGTGACGTTTCAGAACTTAAATGAAATCCATCCATCTTTTAACTGCATATCCAGTACGGGGTCTCAGGGGTGTGAAGGAAACCCCACAAAAATAACATTCATATTTTTGATGTTGAACTTTGTATACTGTAAATATCGTAATGACCTATTTTAAAAACATTGTACATGCTACTCTTTTTATAATTATTATTATTCGAGAACCTTACATATATATTTCACACTTGCTAAACCAAGCAAGATCAGTTATTTTAGCTATGGAGGCATTTCAGATATTTATCTCTGCTCATCATCAGAATTACATCCTTGATTGCAAGAGTCTAGGTTTTCCAGACGTTAATTTGTGCCTTGCATCAGTAGAGCGATTTGTAATTAGCTCTGCGGTGTCGAATGCTCAATAGGTTGTGTCCACGCAGTACAAGGGAAAAAAAAAGCAATTTCCTTTCCGAGAGGTTTACTGATTGCCCCTGGTGCGCAGGCTAGTGTCCCCAGTGTTTTGCCATGGAACCGCACAATTAAACCAAGGTCATGCTGAAGAGGAATTTTCTGCTGATTAGCTGGGATGAGATGAACGTGTCTCACAGGTCTGGTTATTGTGCGATTTACCGCATCCGGGAAGCGTGGTACGGGCCTGCTTTTGAGATGGGAATCGATGGATCCTATTGAACTCCTAAGCAAGTCCTTGACATATACAGTAAATCCCTGGGCATTAGGCTAATGTTACCAAATTAAAGCAAGTGGTTCCTATAATATAGAACTATACAAACGTATTCTGCAGGCTGAAACATTTAGAAAATAAGACCAGACACAAAGACATGCATTCAACCAGATATAAAGTCAACAAACAAGAGGTACTTGATCTGCTGCAGAAGAACCCATGGGGACACTATAGTGTGAGCTATACAGCTTTAGTTAACTTCATAACTTTTGGTTATGTTGGTTATGTTATAATATGGGGTTATAATAAACCTCACAGACCTTTGAAAAACAATGAATACTGAACATAAATAAGTACATTTTATTCAAAGAATAAACAAGCAGCACTAAATCTTAATTCTACCATTTTCAAAGCCTACTATAACCCTGTAAAATCCTCATTCAAATCCAGAATTGCTCCCAAAAGTTTATTTTCACCAGCATCTGACATAAAGTAACAAGATGTAATATATAGACGACCATACGGTAAGGATAATACTAAGCGTGGTGATGTTTCTGTGATTTGTGTTAAATAGCTCTACATTGGTGAGTTTAATACAGTATTTACCAATATTTATAAATAAAAAATGAACAACTGACAAAAGGTGGAAAGTTCAGGACCAGAAAGTACAAATCCAGACCAAGGTTTTGTTTCAACAAAGTAGATGAGTATTCTGTGACTGACTCTTTATGCTCAACTGGTTGGTTGAAACAAAACCTTGGTCTGGATTTGTATTTTTTGGACCTGAACTTTCCACCTCTGCAACTGACTAATGTGTCATGATTTATCGGTCTGCCGTCAATACAGCGAATGACTTTAGCTGAATATCGCTTCATGATTCCTTCAGTTGGCCTACGTATAATTCTGACCTGGTGCTTCACTGATTGTTCCAGAAATTTCAGAAGACGCCGTTATAATGCACACAGGTTTGGAAAGGTCTGGTTCAGAAAGTAAAAATCCAGACCAAGATTTTGTTTCAACCAACCGGTTGAGTACAATGTGAATATGAGTTTTTATATTCAATTGGTTGGTTAAAGCAAAATCTTGGTCTGAATTTGTACTTTCTGGACCGGAATTTTCCAAATCTGAAAGCACACGCAGCCCGATGTCTAACGTTCACTGGATAAATCGTCCTTCACTCGATTATCTGTTGCGACCTGGAGATTTGCATTCTGTATTTATCTGAATTTGCCATTACGGGACCGTGTCCAGAGCGTCAGTAGGCAAACGTTTGTGATTCAACTATGCAGGAGAATAATGAAGGTATCTTGCGTTCAGATATTGACCATTACAAACAATCACTGTCTAAGACAATAAATTATTGAGGCATAGCAGCCTGAACGATAGATTCAGTCTGGCGTATAAAATTATGCCTTATAATATGATTTGGAGTTTGGGCTGCTGAGTTATTTCATGCTTCAGTGTATCAAGGCAACTACAAAATCGAAATGTGAGCTCATATAATTACAGATTTTGTAATTTAAATATTGATAGGCCGCATAACGTGTTTTGGACTTAAACAATAGCAATTAGATTCCGTAGACTACTTGAATGAAACAAAACCGAGACTGGAAAGGTTATACCGTCAAAAGGATTGAGTACGAATGCTCATATTTATTGTGCGTCATTTTAACGCCACAGCGCAACGCGTGTATCTGGAAGGAGACAGACGTCGACTGCTCGCCCACTGAAGCAGAGCATCAATGAACTCAATGCAATTTTCAAAAACAACCACTAGAGGTCAATCTACGACTCTATGGTATTGTAGTCTTCGATTTCATTTTACTATGAAGTATGTAATTTATAAACGAAAAATGTATTTCTGCAAATAATAATAATAATAGATAATTATACTGTAACCGCCTATAACATTATTTAAATATAAACGTCTCGAAAGGACTTTTTATATAGTTAATAACCGGTCAGGTATACATAACTATAGGCTGCTTTCCCAGGTACACATAGGAAAAATTTATTAATTTGTCTATACCGAATTTCACACTTGAGATCAAACACAGGTACCTATTTATCTGGCCCGGCGCTATTAAAAATCTTACTGTCAATCCAATTACAATTACCATAATTTTGGATATTCGGTACTTGATATAAATGAACATATCTTTGATTGTCCACAAGGTGGCGGTGTATGATGTGCGATGACGTACAGCTGAGTGCGCTGTATTGGTCGGAAGGAGAAATGCAATAAATGATCAGGAGAGAGATCGATAGTGATACGAAGAGGGACGTAATATATTAGTGATGAAATGCCTTTACAGTTTCAGCAATACAACTCCACAACTTTTACGTCGGTAAATGACTATTAATGCTTTTCATATCTGGGTAAATTATGTTGATTCTTTCAAAATTCCACATATGAGGCGCAGAACTATAGACTCATTAGTTAAAAAAAAAATTAACATATTGAAGCAACACCACACTAAACATACGTGCTAAGTTGGTACAGAAATGGTACAGAAATGGACTCTGAGGAACATTCCAAAGGTACAAACAGAATTAATGTACCATCAATGGTATAGAAATGTTCCCCAGAGTTCATTTCTGTACCTTAAAAGGCAACATTATTTACAGCTAAGGGTACAATCGGCAGACCGATTGAGGGTACAGGCCCAGTGACAAGCAAAGGTACAAATTGTTACCCTTTTTTCTGAGAGTGCAGAGGTGTGAGACACATCAATTAATTAATTGATTAATTCATTAATTGCTTAATTAATTAATTTGAGTATTTATTTAATTGTTTGATCGATTTGTATTAATTATGTATAACTGGATTACAATTACGCTATAGTAGGCCTATATGTTAATTTTAGGCGTCCAATATGCCAAAACCAACTATTGCTATAATTAATAACTACTAATACTTCTTGAGGTACGTATGACTATATGAATTGATTAAAAGTCACATTTTTCGTTGTCAGTATTGAATAAATGTATTTTTTAATAGTTTTCGATCATAACTTGTAAGTTGCTTGCTACATTTTGAAGTTGGTGGCTGTTTTCGTAATGTTTTCGTCGCTAGGTTCCTTGTGTCTTTTTTAAAACTTATGACAAATGTTGATGTAGATGCTAGTATTTATTTTTAGTTTTTTATTATTACTAAATTGACGTGTATTTAGTTATATTAAATACAACTAAACACAAGTAAATAGTAAGTTGCTTATATTTTTCCACAGAAAATATAATTCCGATTATTTTGTCTTCCACTAATGCACCTGCGCTTTACCTTTGTTCATTTGTGCGAATGAAACAAAACGCCTTTTTTTAATAAGTGTGAAGCAATTGCATAGTCGATATTTTAGCAGTACCCAGTCAAGTAGATAATATTTGCCTTGTGTTTAGGTTACTGCTGATAAGTATATTCAAGAAATTACCGCTGTGTTGTTTTAATTTTTCGTTTTGAATTGACGCTATCAATTAAAACTTACACCGACACTGCGGCATGTTTTTAAGCATTAATTTCTTTTTTACGAAATTAAGTATTAACTGATTGTAGGATGCAGTTTAAATTATTAATGTTAAAGAACACTTTTAAATTGTGACTTGCTTAGACCGACTGTCAATGACATGAACAACATGAACAACAAGTTTAAACATGAACAACAAGTATAACTGCACTTTACATTTGATATATGACTCTTTACACCTCGTTCCAAAAAGTATTTGAAAGTAAATATCATATGTGGCCCACTGCCAACTGGAACCATATTCTCTAGATTACCACCCGAACACAGTATTGAAATGTAGTATACCTTCAAAAACTGGAGGGGAGACCCTTTCATGCGCTTGCGGGGGGAATCCCCTCTTTTAAACCCTGCTTAAGACAATACGAATGAAGCGTGACTTCGGGAAAAGGGGTGTTGCCCAAGAGCCCATTGAGCACAAGGTACTTAGCCGGAGGCTCTCTCTCGGTCTTCAGAGCCATTAGCTACCTTAAATACTCCCCTGCAAGCCTTCTGACTTCAGTCTTCGGTGAGAAACGGAGATAGGAACAGCGAGTGCCGCCAAATGTCGATAATCCCGCGCTGCTCCGCATTCGTCACCGATCAGAGCGGATTATGAACGGATTTGGACAGCAGCCATCTAACCCTCAGTCTAGCCCCGTTCAGCATCACAGCGCGCAGGAGCTCCTGGACATGGCCGTGTACTGCGACAACCTCAGCATGTACCAGCAGAACCTGCATCACCACCACGGCCAGAGGCCGGCCGCCCACCCTCCCGCGTACGGGCTGGGGGAGTACAACTCCCCGAGCAGCAACCCCTACCTGTGGCTCAACAACCCGGGCATCAACTCATCTCCTTATCTTGCTGGATCCAACAGCGCGTCGTACATCTCGTCGGGATACGGGGCGAACCAGAGGCAGTTCCTGCCGCCGCACGCGGGATTTGGAGGGGCCGACCTCGGGTGGCTCTCCCTCTCCAGTCAGCAGGAACTTTTCAAGATGGTTAGACCCCCGTACTCGTACTCTGCTCTCATAGCCATGGCGATCCAGAACGCGCAAGATAAGAAGCTGACTCTCAGTCAGATCTACCAGTACGTAGCCGAGAACTTCCCCTTTTATAAGAAGAGCAAAGCCGGCTGGCAGAACTCCATTCGCCACAATCTGTCTTTGAATGACTGCTTCAAGAAGGTCGCAAGAGACGAGGATGACCCCGGTAAGTCACCAACATAGTCGCGTGCAGGGTGCATGCATGCACAGCCTTGCGCAGCCACCTGCAATACAGGCTTATAAATTCAGCAACAGGTGACAAGCAGTAAACTGCAGACAGTTGTGGGAGTGTAAAACCAGATGGGACATATTCCCTGTCTGTAATATATCCAGCATCGTTTATATAGTTAAGGAGTTAGAGGCACGAGCGGTCGGTCTGTTTTGTTTTTAATTTACCTGATTTTCTTTCGTACATCAGGAAAAGGAAACTACTGGACTCTGGACCCAAACTGCGAAAAGATGTTCGATAACGGTAACTTCAGAAGGAAAAGGAAAAGGAGGGCGGATGCTAGTCAAGGCAACGTGTTATCGGCCAAGTCTGAAGAGGACAGCGGCGGGATAAAGCTCTCCGACACCGGCAGCATACTGAGCTCGCCGCCGCAGAGCCTGCAGGGCTCCCCGGGGGGCGGCGACACCAAGCCCTCGCCGTCCCCCTCGCTGGAGCACAATCCCTGCTTCAGCAGCTTCATCTCCAACATGAACTCTGTGCTTGCTGGGCACCACAACGGCGTCGGCGGTGGCAGGCAGTACGGATCCGGACTTTTGGCGGATCTGACGCAGAACAGAGAGAACCTGCCCGGACTTGGCTCGTACTCGCCCACGAACGGGGCGCTTGTGAACTCTGACGCCGGCCAGCATCCCAGCCGCCTCGGCTACTATTCAGCCAGTCAGAATACCAGCAACCTGGCCAGTTCGCTCACGAACCATTTCAGTGTAAACAATTTAATATATAATCGTGAAGGAACCGAGGTCTGAAATGAATTAAAACACGACCAACAAGAAACTACACACAACCTTATGTCATTATAACGCCTAAGTGCCAGAATAGATTGGTATCAAATAAGATCCTTACTTATAAACGTTTTTCCTCTGGCTTAATCAACTTGGCCTATTAAATTAAATCATTTGAACTATTTGTTCAAACTTTGCATAACTTTGTACGCACAAGGTGTTAAAATAATACATCTCTGTTGTTCAGCTGTAGCCCCGTCGAGCAGTAGGTGACCCAGATATCACACATATGGTGAAATGACATTGATTCCATATCAGACAAAAAGGTTGAAACAACGTTGATCTTCAATCTTTCACTTTATATCAACATTGAATCAAGGTTTTGCCACCATCCATTTTTCAGTATTGAAAATCTGACCAAAATCAATTTAGTTTCAATGTTGATAATGTAACACTGACCATAATTCAACGCATTTAACTATAATTAACGTTGAAACGGTAACATGATGCTATCTGGGGAACCTGCGACTTGACGGCGCCTTGGAAGAAGCGTGTCACACATAACGCACCTGTTAAGCAATAATTTCGTGATATTTGAAAAACGATACTTTGTTAAAGTGCCTTAACATGTCTGCTTATGAACATGGTTTTTTTTTATTTAAAGTGCACTCCTTTTTTTAGAATGCTTTAAATAAATTGTCTTATTTGAAATCAAACAATGTAATATATCAATTTGTAGGCCTATTGTAAAATTATCTGTATTTTGGCGGCGTTTAATTGCAGACAATATTAACTGTTGAGGATGTGAGCATCACAAATGAATGAAAAAAATCACGTGAAACGTTTTCAGTAACAATTCACCCCTAGATACAGGACTTCCTTTAAGAGAGAAAAAGTTTTTCGATTATCCTACATTTTTCCCGTAGTCTTTTTTTTTTTGGTTAATTATGTATAGGTTTTACCTTACGAACTGTTTACTAAACACTTTCAAGGTATATGAGGAGCGCTTTACATAGTCACCGATTTAAACAGCAAGACTAATCTGTCGTTTGTTGAGTTTATATATAGATGCAATAATCTCGAGCTAATTCGTAACTGGATCTTTGTCCATAAAGCTGTCAAAACTTACTAGATAATAAAAATGCATCGTACAAGGAGATAACTCCCAACACACCAATTAACCATCTGTTTTATATATTTTCGCTCATTTCAAAAAAAAAAAAAAGCGTAAAACTGACAAGTTTCATCACAAGGTCTTTATTTAGATACGAATAAAAGACAATTTACAAGTTTATAAGTCGGTTAATAATTTGTATGACGAACTTCAAGTTTAACCGAGCGTTTGAAATAATCCGCCACCCTCTGTGAGTCCCTTAATTAAATTGTTTAGACAATCAGGGCCACAGATACGTGAGCAGTCTTATAAACCTGTATCGGATATTTAGCATTTACCCTAAGAATATCTAAACCGCGTTTCAGAAAGATGGAAAAAGTTTGGACCTTGCGCCCCCCCTGCAGCGCTGATCTGGGAACCTTCGTCCATTAACTCCAGTCTCTTCTCAGCTGCGTGAAAACACTATAGGTGAGACTGAGACATTTTCCGCTTGTCACTTCAAATAAGCCTGATTTCAAAGAGTCATCGCCGCTGTATTTCCACCAAGTTCAAGAGTTCAGCTTTTCGTCTGGGGCGCTTTGCTTATACTCTTCTTATTTTACGGTGTATGAAAATGTGTCTTTTCGGACGATTTGTCCGTTTCTCTCAGGTCTCCAGGTTATACGCTGCAGCTGTTTTCTTATATTGATTGGTAAAGTGGGGAGGATTTCACGGCGACGTGCGAGGAGGTTTTTCGTTTCGATTCATTTTACCTATGAGCGGTGAAACGCCCCGGAATAAAGGCGGGCAATTTATCGGAGCGCAAACCGGCACGCAACATACCTGTCCTGCAAGTGCAGATAATCCCCGTCGAGAGGAGAAACAAGAGAAATGTTGTTCCCGCTCTGATTTAGAAAGAAAAAAAAAATACTAAACAGATAGAACCTACTCATAAAAACGCATAAGTGCTTCAAGTATTGGGAAATATAATTGAATTTCTGGGATAAAGTAAAGTAGGTGAGATTTGGATAACCGTGGCCCTGACCCGGAGGGTGCTTCCATTATGTGGGTCCCCCCCCCAGTGACCTAAGATCTGGGGCAAATTATATCACTCAGAGCATATTTTCCTCTTATTATCTATGAGGCTGGACCCTTGGTGTAACAAAGACTGTATTTTGGGATGGGCCAGACTCTCTAACACAATCAGGCCATTGACTGGGATCACTAGAGCCTAAGTGTAGTATTTGTAAACTCAAATAGAGCAGTTATGTCAGTCCCAGTCAGAAACCTGAACCAGCACGATCGGGGAATGGGTTGAACTTTGTTTCCCAGTTAGGGGCAGTAAAGCTGTTTCCCATGTATAATCAACACGTGTTGGATCAGTGTCTGTTGCAGATGCCTTCCAACAGAGACAAGTTTTGCAAAGCTACTCTACATGGGATCTGTCTTTAAATCGAGATGAATAACAGCAGAGCTGCTGCCTCAAGACGATGGCATATTTGTAGCATCTTGTCCATTGTTTCCCAGTCCAGTTCTCGGTGACCCACAGACAGTCCGTGTTTTTGCTCCCTCTCAACTCCCAGTCAGTGGAGGAGCAAAAATGTGACCTGTAGGCAGGCAGCTGGGAGGGAGCAAAAACGTGGACCATCTGTGGGTCTCCGAGGATCAGGCTGGGAAGCACAGATCTAGACAAACAATTGTACTAAAAGCATTTCATTTATTGAGCAGATACATTTGTCCCAAGTGACTTGCGTTTTTTTTTTTTTTTTTTTGAGGAAGATGCAGGTCAGACAGTCCTTAGAACAGTGGGAGCTCAGGTCCTTGCTCAGTCCCCAATGGTTAGCTGACTCTGTTAACCCTGGGTTTTGAACCGGTGACCTTCCGCTCACAGTCCTAACACACCAAGCTACACAATACCTCCTGTTTTTGCTAAATAAGAAGTAATTTGTACATGAAATATTTTAATATAATTACAAGATTTCTCTTTAGTTACGTTATAAATCCTGTGAATGGGTAAGTTTTTACTTAAACTTTATTTGGAGTTTTAAAGTTTAAATTCTCCAAAAACAAACAAACAAAAAAAGTTTAACCAGGAATCGAAATGGAACCATTCCCACAGAATAATTCCATGATTACAGGTGATGTGGTATAAATCTCTGGATATATATATCAACTGTCAGTCTTCCACTATGTGCTGCAATAAGCAACGTTGCCCTTTTATCATTTCCAATGTCAAGAAGCAAAAGAAACAATGACAGCCTTGTTATCTGTGTGATCTGGACAGTGAGGTGTTAATGGAAATAACCAGTGGCTGCACCTGGTCCTGGACTGAAGCAGAATATCTGTGGTATTGGGTTCCTCTGTGCTGCATCATGGCAGGAAGCCTGATCGTCACACGCCCGGCTCCCATGGACACGCTGCGATTGCGATTGCGATCGCGCTGCGCTTTGTCACGACGGCTGGGTCCAGCCTCCATTAGAGACGGGCCGGGTTTCCGTACAGTAATTCATCAGTCCCACTTAAGTCTTCAGCGGCACCACGCACCAGTACCCCAAGCTGGCCCCAGGCGCTGCTTCACCTCAGCGGCCCCCGGGTGTCAGCTGGGCCCGGCCGCCTCTCGGTGACAGACCCCCGGGGGCAGGGACTGGCCCCGTATGGCCCCCCTCTTCCCCTTGCATCCCCTGGCCACTGCTGCCTAAGATCTTAATGAGGGGTTTCACGCTCGCTTGGGGTCGCGACTCAAAGGGAGCCAGCTCCAATAATTAGAAGATCCAGACTGGGCCAGAGTTTGGAGTTGGATTAACTTAATCCCGTTTTCCCACAATACCGGAAGAGGAAGCATCGCTCCCCCTCCGTCAACGGACACCCGATCTGGTGTCTTTAAGACCTTGGAAAACAAAAGGAGTAGGGGGGTGGCGGGGGGCGTGTTTGTCAACAGCGTTGGGGAAGTAGCCTTTCCTAGTGCCCCCCCCTGCGTGAAGACAGGGTGTCAGTCTTCAGTCACATCTCTCTCGAGCCAAAGACACCCAGCATATTTTGCTAATGAGGCGACTGGCAGAACCATAAAAAAAAAGTGTACCAGGCTTTTAAAGGCCAATCAATCTGAGACCAAACCGTTGTCACCCTAAAATCGTAAGCTGTTTATTAGCCTAGTTAACAACATCGTTATTAATCTCTCATTGTGTCATCTCTGTTGTGTCTGCGTGTAGAACCTTAGCGGCGGTAAGCGTTCGGAAAAGGGGGGCGCCGCGGAAACCCCGGAACCCCAGGGGATCATGTTGCCTGGAAACGGCGGCAAAGCCCTGGGGCAGAGCGGCCACTCACTGAGTGACACGGCAGCAGTGATGAATTACTGCCGTATAAAGTTGCACTCGGCAAGGTGTGAAACATTACTTCCTTTAGCCATTAGGAGATCCTCTTACCTGACGGTGGCAGGGAACGTTGCTCTGCCACGGCCAGGAGCCTGTGGTCCGGTGAGAGAACACTCTGAGAATGTGGGGCTGTCCCGCTGTGCTCAGTCTTACGTTAGCTCCTGTATGCTAATTATGCGCTCCCTCAGTTATGGGAAATGTTCTTTCGGGAGTGAAGCTTAGTAACCTGCTGGTTATTGTTTCTGGTGCCTGGAAGCTCCTTGTTGTTTTTCTATTTTATATTGGGTCAGATATTTCATCCAAACTAGAATGTTTAGCCGTATAAACCATGTTAGGTGAGGGTGGTGTGTGTCTCAGCGGGTTAGGGCCCTTTGTCTGTTAGCGGAAGGTGACTGGTTTGAATCCCATTCTCTGCAAAATACTCTCATGTCTTCCAGGCCCCTTGACCTCCCAACATTTTCTAGTGGTGCCCAATAAATGGCTGGGCCCTGTATCCACACCCCAAGCTACATCATAGATTGTAGCTGTGTCCTAATTCGGGTGCTGCATCCTTTGAAGGACGTTGCTTAGGATGGTATTCTTCAAAGGTCAGATGGAAAGTGTCGTCAAAAGGGACAATGCAATGAATTTTGGGATATGTTGGACTGCTAAGGATCCACCGGCTGTGTCCTCCGTGACGTGGTGAAGGGAGCCTCGCATACAGAACTTGTCTGCAGGCTTGTCAGACCACTGTGGTGCATTCCGTCTTTGAATGCGGCCTTGGAAGGGCGCAGTACCTGAATTCACACACTGTCTGAGTGTGTGGGTCATGTGTGTATTAATTTTGTGGGGACCAATGTAATACAAGTCTCTTGACATTGTGGGGACCAATTTTTTTGGTCACAGCAATGACCTCAGTTTTTTTATATCTGTGAATGCAATCAAAAATACTAAAAATGACATAAGTTTGGTTTGGTTTTGTTTGGTTACTTATGGTTAAGGTTAGAGCTTGGTAGGGGTTAAGGTTGTCATTGTTGGGATTAGGGTTTTCCCCATAGAAATGAATGGAGAGTCCCCATAAAGATAGAAACACAAGTGTGTGTGTGTGTGTGTGTGTGTGTGTGTGTGTGTATTTTGAAGGAGTGCATGATGGGATATGTGAAAAGTAGTATTCCGACATACCTGTGCAAATGCCAAAATAAAGCAGCGTTACATTTTTGTGGCTAAGATAATTAAGCAGAAGCTGGTGGGGGGGCATGGTCAGCCCCCTCAGTGAGCGCTGATCCGCCACCTAAGGGGTCCATTCCCAGGGTACTGGAGGTACCAGAACTGGAAGCACAACGTAAACACCAGCAAACCTACTCTAGCAGAGTCAGTGAGGTTTTCTTTGTTTGTTTGCCATAACAATTTCTCAACGATGATACGAGATCATTTTTGAAGGCTCTTAATATCAGTGCTGATCTTTGATGATGTCTGCATATTTACTGTACATTTGTAGAATGTTTAGCCAAAATAGGTATCGATACATCTGGCTATGACTGAGCTTGTCTGCATGTTGCAGGAGGTCCAGTTGTCATGCCTGGTGTATTGAAGGATTATTTCACTAGTATATTTTTAATACCCTGTCTTCATGGGTAGACTAAAATAAAAAGGAAAAAAATGGCTGTACCACAAATGAAAAACAGAAGCTGGTCAGCTTCATACATGGCTGGATTAGCTGTGTGAATTGTCATAATTACCCCTGAGATTTGGGCAGCAATGACTGAAATGATCATTAAGTCACCACTGTAAACACTGCAGCATCTTTGGTGAATTAAGTAGAAAATGGCCCTTTCAATTCATTTTTAAAAAGACTGAGATTTCGTGCATCTTGTCCATTCGCATTGCTGAGGAACGTGGTGAAGATCCTGCGAATCAGCTTCCAGGCGATGCAGGGCCCCTGAAATGTTCACATCTGTCTGTGCCGGTCAACTAGGAAACTACAGGCACTTGTCTAGTGTTACACTTCAGTCTCACGTGGAAGTTAAATATTAAAGCGTACAGTTTGATGACAGCCACACTGTAAAAAGATTAAGCATACATTCGATATCTGAGGCTAATGTCCGTCTATTGGCATGACCTAGGTAGCTTTCATCGGCCTGCGTACTGGCCCGCTGAGCGTGTAACACATGCGATGATAAGTGAGCATGATCCAAGACCAGGGGATGGCCGTTATGATGATTTACATACAGAATGACGATAGACTCTTAAGATATTATGGGATGGAGGCACGGGGAGTTGTGCGTAGCCACTCGTGGCTATCCTACCTCTGACAGTCGTCCACAGACTACTCCGAACCGTTACCAAAGCAACCGATTGTGTCCCAGTCACATCAAATTAAATGACATCACTTTGTCACACTTGGTAAGTGCAGATGAGTGAAGAACCTGCCTGCAAATTCCCAGAGCAGCAATGCAAATAAAATAGTAGGAAGTATACAAAAGGTGGTAATATGCAGCGCTGTATTAATAAATAGTGTGTAAATTGGAACCTTTAAACACAGCATGTGGGCATATGAATGTAAGTGCGGATGGGTTCATTGACCAGAGTTCGGCATTGTGACGATCTGGTGACAAAGACTGTGCCAGACTGTGCTGGTCTAGGTCCCTTACTGCAGTACTAGCTTGAAATTACGTCTTGTTTTTAAGGTGAAGGGATCGTCCTGACAGATTTTGCTATTTTCGAATTCATAAATTTTCAGCTTCTTCTCTGCCCATCTCTGCATCTTCTGTACCCGCTTGTCCTCTGCAGAGTCATGGGCACGATGCAGTGAATCATCCAGGCTGGGGGGGGGGGGGGGCAAGCCCCCCGCTGAGCCCGCACCCAATTTGGGAACTCCAATTTGCCCCAGTATGTTATTGGAGGGGAAGCCAGAGCATTCAATGGAAACCCCATGACAACATAGGGTGAACATGCACAGTCCACACAGTGCTTTTTGCTAATCGCTGATTATAACACAAAGTCATAAATGGATTTTCTTCTTGCAGATCCATTAATATACTGCAGAAGATACATAGCCTTATACGGCCATGAAGTCAGCTGAGAAACAGTCTGTGACGCTCTTTTTGGTCTCGTGATCATTTGATAGAAAAGGAAGATGGCCGACAGGTGCTTGAGTAATGATCGCAAGCAAAGGGCACTTTACCCCTCGTCAGGGATTAAGCGACCTGAACAGCGTGGTGAATCCAAAGTCGTAACCTGTCTTCACTTGGCTCCCGCTGGGAGACTCATCTCTGCGGCGATGTCACATATCCTCGGGCAGCCTGGTGCCGGAATATTATTTTGACGGTTTTTGAGAAGGAAATAGCCATTTTCCCACAGTGCCAACTGTGGGCAGATCATCCTTTATCTATGGTCTTTGTCCACACTCATGGTGCTGTGGTTTCATGGCGCGCCAGAGACCCCGCTGAGGTGAATCAGGAGGCCGGACCGTCACTTGAGGCCCAGCGCGAGGCAACAAGCCGCCCGTCTCCGTGGCTTTGAACCCTCGGAGGTTTGTGATGGAAAACGGCTGGCTAGTGTTTCATCAAAGTCCACGCGGAAGTCGTACCATTTGACCGGGGCGTATTTCTGCGGGGGTGCCCTTGCCGGGAGATACCACGGAAAACAAAGAGGGGATTCTGTATGACAGACTTGACCTCATTTCTCTGTGCACTGCAGCAGAACGTATATTCAAGCAGCAGAGCAATTTCTAATTATAAGAAGAGCCTGGATGGACGTGGATTGCAATGTAAGAGGGTGGAGGGGAGTGTTGTGCTGTCACATGACCGTCCTGTGTTTGGGGAGGAGGGGGCATCATGAGGAGCATTTTGGGCTGATGGCCTTGCCGGGGGAGATTCTGGGACTCAGTGTCACATGACTGCATATCGGTCAATGGGAGGCTGGCAGGACAAGGTTGGGGGAAACCATTCGACTCAGCTGCGTTGACGACCGCTGAGCATCCCAATCTGAATCTGAACAACATCCTGCCAGGAACACCTGGGCGCTGTCATTACCCTGCCATTACGGACAGGAAGTGATGACAGACGCCAGAGGAAGTCACCGCCCCGGGGAGCCGAGTCTCTGAGCTTCTCAAAAGTCAACATAGAGGCTTTGAAGGAACGTGGTGCGACTCGTAGATCCTTCGCACCTTTAAATGGGCCACAAATTGTAATTAAAGTGCGTCAGATAGCTGACGGACTGCTTTCAGCGGTATGATGGTTCCGGAAATTCTGAGGGTTCAGAGGGTTCAGAGGACATCGTCTCAGGGCAACACGTAGCAGGTCTGCCTGAGAAAGGACAATAACAAACGGACTGTGGGTTTAATCTGAGTCCCAGGAACAGTGATGTCAGGGTGTTATGGAGCAGGGATCAGCCGATAGACCCTAGGCGCCCCCCCCCGAAGCCCAGGAACCCACGAGCTCAGATTTGGGGGGGCTGTACTTTCGCCTACGGCTCCAGGCGCGGTCCCGGAGGGTTCAGTGCTTTCAGTGACTCTCTTTGCGGTGTGTGTAACGCCGGTGAATATGTGTTTAAACCACCCCCCCACCTCACCACCACCTTCCCTGGGGCTTTAATGAAGCTTAGTGCCTTTTGTGTGAGACGCATACCAGTAATGGGCTTCAACCCCCCCCCCCCCCCCCCCCCCC
>JAODLC010000045.1:5603338-5638792 GCA_026781145.1 Hippopotamyrus pictus | reverse complement strand
AGTTACCACCTTGTAAAAATGACGTCTCAATAAGATTACCATCCCCTACATGTCGTCGCGCTCGGTCCAATCCCAGCGTCACACATCAAAGGAGGGCACCGGGCGCTAATTTTCACGTCGGTCTCCGCGCAGGTGCTAATCAGGCGGCTTTCCGTGCGCCCGCTCCTGCTCGCATTTCAGCCTTTAGCATGCGTACGGGGGATTCCTGAAACGCCGGCGGCCGTGTGGCGGGCGTTAATCCGAGGGCCAGACCACGTTCTTGACAGCTGGCGGTGAGACAGAGTCGAGGGAAGGCCCAAAATGAAGCCAGGGAGAGAGAGAGACAGGGAGAGGGGGAGAGAGAAAGTGAGAGAGAGCTGGCGTTCTGCCTCCGAGTCCCGATAAATATGGGACTGAAAGAGCGGTCAAGTGGCACAGGAGTAGCGTAAACACTGGTAAACGGCGACGGGGGGGATGTGACCAGCTGGCTGGACTGTAACACCAAAACAGCACCTATGTGTCAAGCCCAAACAGACCGCGCATGGCGTTAGGACCCGTGTATAGCCTTTCGTTTTGCGGTCCGCTCACGTTTTTGGCAAGAAGTGCTCCCGGCCTCTGTGGCAGCCAATCACACGCACCTGACATCATCTGGCACCTGACATCACCAAACGTGTGATATCGAAGCACGTGACTGCTCACCACCTTCACCAGAACATCGGTGATGTACAAAAGTGTTTGGGGGGGGGAGGGTCTTGCTCTGGGGTCCACATACATGTCCGGCTATAATTAAGGGCCCTGGTTTGTCAGGGTGGGGGTGGGGCGTTTCTCATCACAGTCAGACACCCTGTGATTTACCAGGGTACAAATATGCACACCTGGGGGGTCTCCACTAACACAAACACATTTCAAATGGAAGTTATACCCTTGTAAGACGAGTGTGTGATTTAGTCATTTTGACGGCCAAGATTTTTTGACGGGACATTTTTCTGTGGGGATGTGGAGGGTGGGGGGAGTCAGTAAAGAGCCGCAGTTTCCCTGATAATCCCTTTGATGCAGGCTGCCTTTGTCAGCCTGAATGCCACAAGCTAACCCCACCTCCCTGTCAAGCTGACCCGAGGACTCGACGGGGACAGCCAGCTCAACTCCTCATCTGGATGCCGTACAGCTGCATCGGGCACCCGTGACGTTTGCAAAACATGCAGCTATTTGCGGTTACGTTGTTTTTTTAAATCCATATTAAAAGAGAAAAGTTGTACATCGGCTGGTTTCTCTTGGTGCTAAATCCTCATCTAGCTACGGCCTCAATGGGCAGCTTACCCCAGACAGCGTAGGGCACAATGCAGGGGGGGCATCTTGGACGGGGTGCCAGTCCATCACAGACCACATGCATTCACGCTTTGGGTAATTTAGTAATGCCAGTTTGCCAGACCGCATGTCTCTGCAGGAAACTGGAGAAGCTGGAGTAAATCCACACGACACTGGGCCAAACTCCACACACACACCGGGCGAGGGATTCAAACCCAAACACTGGGTTACTGCACTGCCTTAAAATGCATTTTGTCCATGTATAAAAATGAAAAAGCTCACAGAGGCCACGAGGAAAAATGAAGGGGACTGAACAATGCCAGGTTCAGAATTACGATAAACGTGGATGCAGGGCAAAGATGGAGACTTCTGGACGGGCCCTGGGTTCCTGGATGGTATTTGCAAATGTTAGTGCCCCTCCCTCCCTGCCTCTATAGATCCCCTAATTAGCCCTTTCATTGAGCAGCCCTCTCTGGCCCCCTAATGGAATTCCGAGGGAGGTGTCACTCTCTTATCATTATGCAAATGCAGCCTGAGACCGGCAGTTAAATCACAAAAGGCGGTGAAATGGAGACCATCAGAGCAGCCTGCCTGTCTCCCGGCTAATTGGGGGGGACGCGTCCCCAGAAGGGTGACTGCAGGGCCTGGGATGTGCTGCAGAACGAGCCCCCGCCACCCAGGAGGGCCCATTTATATACTAATGGGACAGCGAAGCAGACATGTGCAAAATGACCGACACTTCCTAGGATGGCCAGTAGGGGGCATAAGGTGCTGTGCTGCGGTGTGTCGGCCCCACCATGCATTATAATCGATAACTCCGAAGATTCCTTGGAATTCCTGCAGCATTTTTAAGTGGTTCCAAATGGGTTTTTGGACATTGTGACTTTACTCTTGCTTTGTTCACCCCTTTACACTAGCAGGTCCAACAGATCACTTGGAAAGTACTATTTATCCCATAACCACCAAGTAATGACTCTTCCCTTTTCTCCCACCTGGTCTGTACTGCTTCTTACCTTGTAAATACTGATTACTGTCTCTCTCTTGTCTTTATGGCTGACAAGAATGGATTGTCATCCCATAAATGCCCAGTACTGACGCTCTGCTCTCCTTACTTGTCCCATAAATACGGATTACTGACTCTCTGGTGTCCTTACGGCTTTCCAGAATGGATCCTTGTCCCCTAAATACTCAATATTGACTCTCTGCTGTTCCTATGGCTGACCAGAATAGATTTTCTTCCCATAAATACCCAGTACTGACCCCCTATTGTCCTTACAGTAGAGCTGTACCTCATAACCTCTCAGTTCTGACCGCTCGTTACAGCTGGCCTCTGAGTCAGACCAGGAATTTCTGGGGGAGGCACAATGGAACACCTGTTGAAGGCTTGGGATGACACTGACGAAGGCGGTCGGGGGGGGGCAGCCATTTAACATCAGTGGGCTCTTGCGTCTAATATAATATAATGATGAGACGTGGTGCAGGACAGCAATTAATGATATCAGCCCTGGCAGCGTAATGGCGGGGGGGGGCTCCTCACTCTGTTATTACTAGATCGCGCTCTATGTAACGTCTCTGTACTTAACCTTCCTGCCGCAATCTTGTGACTCACAGATTACTGGCTACCCTCCACTGGCTGTCGTTCCCATTTAATGAAGAGAGCAATCAGCAGTCATTCATAGTTAATGAAACACTTACCTTCCATGCCATGGAGGTGGGGGGGTGGGGGTTATTATTTTAGAAGTAAAGCAGATTTAAGAGTCACACGTTGTTATTGACCCATCAGTGTGAGGATTTAGACGCAGGGGGGCGCTTATGCTGAAAGAAGGTACTTAGATCACATTGGAAATAGACCTCAATAATATTAATGCTTTATTTTTTGTGTGAGTACAGGTACTTTGGAATGTATTTTCACAAGCGAACTCACAGAAAAATGCAGAGTATGCTGGTTGTGAAGGACATAGAGAATATGGGCAGGAAGATTCACGGTTAGTGGTAGGGGGGCAAAAAAATAAGCTGAGTATAAAATAACGTAGCGACTGTGGTGGCGGGGAGTGGAGTGGGGGTGTACATGGTTAAATTGCAGCGGCTGATCCGAGGAGAGCTGCAGTCATGGGACAGTGCACCACTCATTATCACACTTCTGGAAGATTCCGTATCGTGTGACTGGAAATGTTCTGACAAAGGCTTCAGGCATGACAAATCCAAACAAGCAGCCATTCGCCAGTCGGGAGGCGATGTGGAAACGCGACTGAAATTCGAGTCCGGGTGCTGAGAGCTTTGCGTCGGGAATAATCCGACTGTCCGCCCCACCTTCTGTGGGGGTGGGAGGCGAATAGTCAGGAGAGCAGCTGAAGTCACATGTGACAAATCAGTGGAGTCCCTTTTGGTTTGAATCAGGTACCGCTGTGTGCCAGCACTATGGCTCTCGATCCCAAGGCGGCAGGATTAGCGTTTGGCACAGCAGCGGAGAAACTAAATGTCCGTCCAGGGGGTTGGATCTTCGAACGAGACCCCCAACATGGACCACTTCAACAAAGCACCTAACTGTATAAATAAAAAGTTGCACCAAACAAAAAATTAACCGGCGTTTCTGCGTTCGTTCAGACCAGGTGCATGAAGGGAGAGTCACTTGGGTTGGGAGCTTAATCTCTGGAAATTTACCGATCACAGAGAGTGAGGTTTATTGAAGATGGATAAGAGGTAAAATTTCCCAGTTTCAACCACTGTCTGCATACAGTATGAGAGAAATAATAAAAGGAGGCATGCATATTTGTTTTGCCCGCCCCGCTGTGCTACACCTGCCGTCTGCGGCGGGCCCCGTGCCTGCTGTTTACTGTCAACATGCGCCGACGCAGGACATGCGGGAGATCGGCTGCAGGCAGCTGCCCTTTCTGATATACAATAATAATAATATTTTGCCTGGTCAAATGCGGCTTGTGCGGGGAGCTGAGGGCCGGTGCAGGGATACGGGTTCGAGGTCTGCGATCTGGGGGCCACTGAGTCAAAGTCACATGGCTAAATGCTAAAATTCCCCAACTCTGCCATTCTTTGATTCCTTTTCTCTCTGTACTGCACGTGTGAGACTCTCCTAGTGTGTTCATTTATGTTCTTATGTTCAGGGCTCTGGGGGGCATTCGGCCTTTCGTACGCAAACTGAGAGGCGACTTACAGTTCAGGGAGGCTTCTTCCGGCCCAGAGAGCTTCAAGCTAATTTTTTTTGATGGCTAATGGTGACAGAAGGACCTTGTCTCAGCGGTGGACGGTCACCTCGCAGTGAAGAAGTCTTTGTTAAGCATATGTGTCACACGTCCGGGAATAAAGAGCATATGAAGAGCTGCAGGAATAAAGTATGGAGTCAGTCACTGAAATGCCCCCCTCTCAGTACAAACCCAGCAGTGAACCATAAATTGATTTATGAGATGAAATTAGCAGTGTTACTTCCACAGGGGCTGCAGTTACGGCAAAATAACCGCCTCAGGATTAATACCAGGGCAATGAAATATCAGATCCTCCGGTTTGTCCTGCTTACAGTGCAGCAAGTGGTTTAAAGAGACTGCGGCTGCTTTTACCTGCAGAGTCGCTCACTGTGCTAAGAAGCTGGAGTATCATGAGAAGATTCTGGTAGCTTAAGGATAAGGATATAAAGGGATATAATGTAGTATATAAAGGGAACTAAATGAGGTCCTCAGGTCCAGTGTAGGAGCAATAATAGACACTGGTAGCAGGATGACTCTCGTTCAGTTACCCTGTAAAGACCCCAGACTTCAGTCCTCTTGGAGGTCCCCTGCTCTCAGTAGGCATCAGAGTGCTCAGTGAACTCTGCCGGGAAGGATGACAAGGCCGGGTGGACAAAGCAGGAAGAGATCTGCTCAACGCAGCCCCTGCCTGCAGCTACATCTAGAATGAAATGAGTCCTGAAAACTCCCAATGAAACTTTGTCTTGAGGAGGGGGGGCATTTATTATCAGCAGTGTGTGGCTTAGCGGGTTTGGACCCTATGCCCTTGATGGGAAAGTTGTCAGTTCAAATCCCAGGGTTGGTAGAGTGGTTTTACCCATGGACCTTTGAGCAAGGCCCTTAACCCCGAATTGTGCCAGGGTAGGAGCAGACTGGCAACAAAAAGAAACTTGGAAATTTGCCGGCGGCAAATTGCTGCTGACTGGGGTTGGTATAGTTTGATGATCACAATCAGCCATTTGCCCACCAAGAAAACCATTGTCTATTAATCTCCCGCGATCAACCTGGAGACACGCTGATAAAAGCGTCTGACAAATAAATAAGATGTAATGTTTCGACATTCAGGTTTGCAACATTCAAGTGTGTGTAAATTAACACAGGAAAGATTGAAATATTTTAATATATTGAAAAATCTGTATGACATGAATGGATGGCTTCGGATGAGAGTGAAGCCGTACCAGGTGTCATGACATGTCCACCTGTCTTCACCGGACACGATGGAGGCCTGACTTGTGTAGTAACGTTGTCTTGACGTCACCCTCGTAAAGTACCGAATTCTCACAGATCGTGAGTGAAAAGCGCTGCTTTTTAAATATCACGCTGAGCTATGTAGCTCCCTCTTCCGCAGTGAGTCCAACTGTGCCACAAAAGACAAACACAGCAATGACAAAAGGACGCTGCTAATTCTCATCGGCTCGCTCGACACCGTATCAGGATTACTGACGGAAATCAAGCACAAAGCACCTTTCCCCGTTTATAAACTTCTTTGCTATTATTAGTTGTGTTTTTGTAATTTTTTTCCAAGTGATATTAGCCGAGTTTCTCTACTGAAATGTCTGAAGAAACAACATCATTTTCCCTGCTTCCCATGGGACGTTTCCATTCAAATCCTTCCCGGTTGTGGCGGAAAGTGCTCTGTTTGGAAGGAGGTGGAGCGTGACAGGATAAATCACCTCCCGGCTCTCGGCGGGACAGTTCCCATAATGTGCTTCCGAATCGTCCCTCGCTGTAGAGCCCGTGGCCAATTGTACGGGGCCTTGTCGAAGAGGATTCTGGGAAACTGGTGGAGAAGAAGAGGAAGTCCTCAGTAGAAAAGCACCCATGTGGACAAAATAGGGAACAGCAAAACTATTCGGTTAGATTCATAAGGGCTCTGGTACTGTGCAAACACCAAGCAGAAACAAGGCAGCTGGTCACTCGTGTGTCACACGTGAAACCTCGAGTCCCAGCACATGCCAGTGTCTGCTCTCACCACAGTCCAGAAACCAGAAAGAGAGAGAGAAAAGGCAGGTTAAGATGGAGGTGGATGGAGGGGCAGGGCGGCTTATCCTCAGGGCAGAAATTCCTTCATGACTTAAAGTGTTTTCCTAGCGTATCAGGCTAAATAGGTCCCAATGCCATTCAGTCCCGCCTTTAGCGTAAGTGGCGTTAAAAGGCATTCTGAATGCTGTGAAAAATACACTGAGATATATCACTGGCTAGGGAGGGGCCAGTAAATCCCTCACTAGATAGGCAGATTAAACACATAGCGATACAGCAAATAATAAACTCCAAATTGTCATTATTTAAACGTGAGTAATATCATCCCAAGGTGGTGGATTTATGTATTTTTTTGTTTTGTGATCAAGATCATTTTATTTCTTCAGAACACTGTAATCAGCTATGTGAGCAGGGATGCATTATCTCTTACTTAAAATGAAAGTTTTTACCATGATTATTCATGTGTTTTAGTCTTTGCATACACCCTGTTGCATTTATTGAGATACAAGGGATAATTTCACTCACAGCTGTTGGACTGTATTTCTTGATGCTACTTTTTAGTTCATTCACATAAGAAATTTTGAGTTTTGATATTTGATACTGCGCTGAAAGCGGCAGGTTTCTACTTTGGCATCGATTCGTCATGTGTTACAGTAAATTCATGCACCCATGTTAGGCGAAAATGTTTGGTTCATCCTAAATGCTCTCCATTTTCATGTTAGGCCTACTTGCATTAATCTTAATTAGCTTAACAGAGGTGCAGCATCAGAAGCTGTGTGATGTCATTAAAATGCCACATGGTGATGTCATAAACCAGGGGTGGCCAGTCTTATGCAGAAAGGGCCACTGTCTATGCAGTTCACTGCAACTCCTTAATTAGAGTACTAATTAGAGGACCGATTGGCTGAGAAGTCCTCACACCTGGGTTTGAACAGCTGACCTACAGGTTACCCCTAAAACCACGTATACACCGGCCCTTTGTGGATAAGATTGCCCACCCCTGGCTTAATTTGTGAGGTGGCGACCCACCAGCAGGCTTTGTACTGATGGCTCATGGTGCCCGTAACGTGCACTAATAGCACGCTCAGCTTGGCGATTGCAGGCCGTGTGTTTGACTGACATGTTGTGAATGTTTACCTGTGGCCCCTATTTTGTCAGAAAAAAGACCTGAATCTCCTCTCTGTTCGGGTTCAGCTCCCTTATTTTTTCCGCACAGCTTGTGTTACTGCAGCCATGCATCACTCTGACAGGGGGGGCTCTCTCCTCTTTGGGACAGTGTATAATGCCCCAGCCCCCCCCAGCACGGAATCGCTCGACAGACATCGGTAGTATACACCAGAGCTGCGGGCAGTTTGCTGCACGACTGAGATGGACCAGCTGGCCTCACACGCCAGACCTGGTCAGGAGAACCACGGTTCTAAGTGAGTAAAATGTACAGGTATGTTTGGTTTGGCGACTCCCCCCCCCCCAAACGGGCATAGGGGATCCACCCATGACCTGGATGGTCCTGGAGTGAGGGTGAGAATCAGGAATGTCAAGGGAAGGGGTTTTCCCTAAGGCCGATTGCTTATTTTGGGGGGGTGCAGTTGGAGGAGATGACAATGGAGCTGAGGAGACAGCAGTGCCTGGGGGCACTTTGGCCCCCACCTACGCGCCAGCTCAGGTGGAGCGCTAAGTGCATTAAAAACTGATCCTTAGAACGGATTTAGCCAAGGAACCCCACCTCCCCAGTCAAACCAACGTGCCATTGCACGGCACACTGATAGGTGATGAATGTTGCGGGGGGGGGTTCAGGTCGTAGCTGCTTCAAGCCACGACTCGCAAACCGTCTTCTCTGATACCCTGGTGCAAGTTGGCAGTAATAAAAATCACCCCTTTGCTGCTTTCCCCCCCTATGTTTACCACCCCCCACCCCCCAAAAAAACCACTCTGCACAGTTACCAGAAAGCCAGCGTCTCCAGACTCCTGCTGACTGATGGTGCTCCTGTGTTTACTAGGCCAAATGCCGGCGGCCTACATTCATCATGATGACGGGGCTGCCCATTCGGCACAAAAAAACGTTTTGTTCTTACTCACAAACTGACATGTGCTTCATACGGCATGTAAGCGTAAGAGGAGAGAAACCATCCCATCCATGTAAATAATGGCCCCTTTAATCATCATTTACCTATTTGAGTACTTATAATGTTCAGGCACTGGTCTAAAAAGTTTCATTACTGTCTGATGGGATCGCAGGCGGAAAATATTTTTATTAAATCAAATATTCATTTATGAATGTATGTTCTGGACGAGAGGTCAAAGTTAGGGTGAAATTCCCTTTATAAGCACCACACGAGTTTTGGGTGTGAAATGGCAGTATTGCCTGTTTTGTTAATTTTTTAAACAATATTGGATGGGCTGACGGGAGGTGGGATTATCGTTAAAGTTGTACGTTTCATGTCTCACCGATGTCAGCGTTTGACAGCTTCATGGAGACGCGCTACAAATCCATTATTCAGCAGCCGTTCCGTGTTGTCTTTTCCTCTAACGCCATTAAAGCTTAGCTAATTAGAATTAGGGTAAAAACAACCTTGTTTATGTCCGATCGAATACTTCACACTAAGTGCCGCTTATTTTTCTACGTATCAGACGTTTACTTTTTGTGAAGAATATTATGTATTTTCACTTAAATATGATCCTTTGTGCGGGTCCGCAAACTTACGCAAACACTGCAATCTGTGTGACAAGCATAAGTACGGATATTTTTCTGCTAGATATAGTTAAAAGAAAAACTGAGAGTAATGGTACCACACAGTGCGCGCCCAGCCGGTCTCTGTATGCCGAATACGACACAAGAACGAATGACACGAGTTTCACGTAGATACCGGTGGTTAAATCCTGCCACCACCTGGACAAGCAGTGTAAATACAGTCACCTCAAACATTTGATCAGTCAGGAGTTCTGTTCGGTGTGGTATTCACTTTGTCAATAAATTACAGTACAGATAAACAATTATTTTTGAGTTATTTATATAAATATAAAATACAGAAATGTTCTCCCCAGACCAATGAGTGTCAGTAACTTTGAAAAAGTATGTATTAATTATTATTATTATTATTATTATTTTTTTAAAAGTGAGCGTGTAATCATACACCTTCAGAAAAAGCCCATTTGGGTTGATATACCAGGAAGCTTGGATGTGGAGCAGTTTGGCGCTGAGTTACACTGCGGGAGTGTTGGATGTTTGTGGCATTTCTGACTAGGAACGGCAGGCTGGACTTTGGGAACAGCAGGCCTCTGGGAGAAGGTGTCAGCCCCCAGAGTCACTCAGGCTTTCCTGGGGAGTTGCTTCATTAGAGCATTAAGGGGACGGTTTGCTGATCAGCCCTGTGGGGTCCGGCTCACCAGCGGCATTCTCTCACTGATTTGCTGATCGGGCCAACATTTCGCTGGAGCCTCTGTGCTGTCGTTGTAAATTGATGATGGCGTTAGTGATCGCACAGCCCTCCCTGTCAGCCCCCCCCCCCAGATTGATGGTGCGTCAGATCTGACAGCCGGCCCTCCATCAATCAGGCGGATCTGAGACCGATCCCCCCCCCCCCCCCCCCGGGAGAAAGTGCCATGGAGTCTCCAGTGGACCCGCTGGCGTTTGGGCTGAATTCACCACCCCGCGTGGGGTTACTGAACCAGGTCCCAGTTTGGGGGGGGGGGGGGGCAAACGAATGAGACGCCTGCAGGGGGGGCTCGGTGAAGATTTTATCACCTATTAAGGGAGGGATGGTGTTGTAATGGAGAGGTGGAGAGTAATTACCCCAGTCACCTCCCATCAGCTCTGGCTGACAAATTAAGATCAATGGCAGAGATAATTCTGGTCTCTGCCTGCCTTTTCAACGTCAGGGCCAGGGGTGGGGGGGACTGAAGGATGCCTGGACCAGAGAGACATGCTTGGGTGTGTTTGGGGGGGGGAGGGTGCCCGCTTCCATCGATATGAGGAGCCCAGAAGGATCAGCCATGTTGCTATAATGCTGACCGTCTAAACACGCCTGGCTCCCCCAGGTCCATCAGGAAAGTTCCAGTGAAACTCCCTGTGCCTGTGATCGGAAGGTCGCCAGTTTGAATTCTGTCCTCGGAGGAAGAGTCACATCTCCGTTGGGCCCTGGTGCATAACCCTTCAGACCCTGAAGGGGCAGGGGTGCTGGATAGATGGCTGACGTGTGTGTGTGTGTGTGTGTGTGTGTGTCTCGTCTTCAGAAAGAGAGCAGTTCCTGCACCTATGTGGGTTTTACATGTGTGTGTTTCTTGGGATATCATAAGATCCTTTCCGGGCAGTTCCCTGCCCAGGATGCTCCTACACACCCAGGAGGTTGCCGTCAGTGCAGCAGGTCCCTGACTTTTTAATTGCGACCATAGAGAACGTGCATTTTGACACGGTCCCTTGTTTTATGGCGCTTAATAGGTGTGGGCTTATCGCCTCACTGCCAATTATGTTAATGGTTTCCTTCCACAAATAAGTGACTCACTCTAGGAAACAGCCTGGACTCTTTATATATTTGCAATTTCCGCCGCAGCGTAATTTACAGGGATCGCATATTTAAAACCTGCAACCTTGTACATTCCAGTTGTTGATTTGCAGCCAGAAATCACGTGATACAGTTCCCTCAGTGCACATGGTGTGCTATACTGGTGCAAAACTGGGTTCTTCTACAAAGCTCAGAAATACCAGTCAGCCGTGGTGCACTCAGGGTACAGACGGTCACGCATGTTGGGCTCCCCGTGTTGTTCTGCGTCACACATGTGAGGAAGTCTTCTGAATGATCTGGCAGATAAATTCGGCAGTTGTGCAAATTCCTGTTTTACACAATGAGTGACTTGAAAAGACACACGGCTACTTGCTGGAATTAAGACGAGAAATGCGGACAGAGAGCAAGTAAAGCATATTACTTATGTTAACTGTCTTGTTTGACCTTAACTGTTTTGCATGACACCCCAAAGTAAATTCCTTATATGTAGAAGTACTTGGGGATAAATAAACTATTCTGATTCTGATTCTGAAGAGGCAGACACTACGATGTAAACTAGATGAAATAGATCCCGGTAGTCAGGGATGGAGGACGAGAGATTACTAAGAATGACGACCGTCGTCATGGATACAGAACCTGAGCACGTCGGTGGGATGAAGGGCTACGGTGACTGAGATGGGAAGCTGTTACACTCCAGGGCAGGGAGGCCTGCCTCTCCTGTGGAGACCCAGCAGACTGCTGAGAAGATCTCCCACGTCGAGCTGTCAGCACTCGAAGCCTCTCAACGCAGAGGACGCTCCCTGCGCAGGTGTCAGGGAGGTGAGCGGGTGCCGGCGGCAAGGACGTGTGTGACACCCGGCTCGGGGGTAGGGTTGGCGGGTCACACGGCCACCAAGGACGGCAATGTCTCTGGGCTGAAACCTGTCCTTCGTCGCCGAACGAGAGGAGGAGAGATCAGGGCCTGCCCACACCCGCTGTAAGAAGGTATCTGAGTAGATGGAAGGCGGCTCTCCGCAGACGGAGGACGGGAGGCCCCTCGGGGGCAGCGTCGCAGGGGCTGCGTCGCAGGGGCAGCCCACAGGACACACCGGACAAATCGCCACGCACAGCTGTGATGTAACGTCAGCTTCCGGGGACCACATATGTGGATCTGGGACCCTGTCGGTCTGTGTCCAAGCTGGGACTTGCCACTCCCTACCCCTTCATCCCCCTCCCCCCCCCACCCCAGGCTCTGGTCTCAGCACTGTCCTGGAGTCACCCGAGTCACAGGTGTCCATTTCACAGTGTGCTGTAATGTGGACCTTAAAGGGGTAGAGTTACCAGCGGACAAAGTCTCCCCTTTAACCCCGTAAGGCAGGACGAGGGCTGGGGCACCGGAGCTTGGACCTAATCCCAGTTTTATCTGCACCAGAGCTGGGGGAGAGGAAGAGATTAGTGTCTGCCCCGGATTTTATTCACTCTGTTGGCCAAACAAAACTTAACCAACCAAAGCAGTAATTTTAACTTTTACTAGCGTAGCTTAACTTGTCACCTAAAAAACTGGCAATGACACACACCTTATTTGTGTGTGGTTATGTGCATGTTTTTGGCACTAGTTAATTTGCATGTAGGCAGCATTGATTTATTGGTTTCTGCTAAATGCTTTTTTTTTTGTTTTTGCTTGACCTGCCCTCCTGAGGAAATCGACACTAGACACACAGTCGATATTGTAGCTGTTGCATAGCTATTAGCCCAAAGGGTTGACTTAAAAGCTATTTGTTTTTCAATTTGGTTTTGTATTTTAATAGATTGTGGGTGGTCCCCATCTCGCATTAATGCTCGTCCTCACACTTTGCCTTCTCGCCTCTGGAGATGTCTGGACTTTGCTGGCATGCGGTTTGGATGTTGCATGGTGAACTATTGATAGTTTGTGGCTCTAGAGCTCATTGAAAGTCGCAAGTGAATATGCAAACGTGTGTAGGGGAAACGTATCACCACTGTCTGAGAGCTCTCAGCTCTCTGTGGCAGGTTTTTGTACTGCCTGGTGCCATTTTACATTGATGTTAAATGACTAATGTAGAAATCAAAATGTTGGGGTTGAACTTAAATTCTGTAGAAATGTTTATACAGTGAGTCAGATGAAAAGTTGACTCCTGATTGTCATTTTATGAAAGCTGCAGAAGTTGGTATATTTTCAGGGGTTCTGTGTAGTGTAACATGACACACACACCTGTGTGTAACGTCTCACTCAGACTGACTTGTCCGTACAGATGGAATGCAGCTTGTACTGACTTCAAATGTCAAGTTTGCCTCAGTGGAAATTTGTTAGGAAATAGCTAAAGAAAATGCCCCCCCCCCTCACTCCGAATGGGAACCAGTTTAAAGAATCTGTCTGTCGTTAGGAGAACTTTGAAGCCCCTCACTGTCCTGGTCCCTGTCCTGGTCGCTGTCCTGGTCCCAGTCTTAGTCACTGTCCTGGTCCCAGTCCTGGTCGCTGTCCTGGTCGCTGTCCTGGTCGCTGTCCTGGTCCCAGTCTTGGTCACTGTCCTGGTCCCTGTCCTGGTCACTGTCCTGGTTCCTGTCCTGGTTGCTGTCCTGGTCCCTATCCTGGTCCCAGTCCTGGTCGCTGTCCTGGTACCTGCCCCGGCTGTGGGTGGGCTGTTCTCATTCGTTTCCCCCGACTTGTGGGAATATTTACAGGCTCTTAGACCCCTTGTGGCAATGACAGAGGTAGCCATGGGCTGGAATCCGTGGTGACAAGAATCAAATTATGGAAGATGGTGTAGAATGTTTTTGTCCATCTATCCATCCACCCATCCATTTTCTCAATCCAGAATTGGAATGAGCTTGCATTTCATGTATGTTTACTGTGAAACTATTGCAGAAACGTCCAAGACAATTGCAGGCATTACAAAAAATGATATATAACTTGATTCACTTTTGATTGATTCACTAATTCCGTGAAGAAGGAGCCAGCGCTATTGTGCAAAAGCTTGGTTTGAAAATGGATCACAAGCGAATGGGTTCCATCGGGGCGGTGTCAAGTGCTCTCTCCTCTCAATGGCCTTTTCTTGGGGGGGGGGGCAGGGGTGCTGTCAATCACGCAAAGAGTGCAGCTCATTCTGTTCTCCCCTAGGCTCAGGTGGGTCACCCAGGCTTTTTGTCACTGCCCCCCCCCACCTTGTCACCACCCTTTAACAGCACGTTGTGTGAAGTCACTTCTGAAAAGGAGTGATCCCCCCCCCCCGCCCCCATGGGAGGTAGGGTCATAGGTTTATGTCACCACTGCAGGGCCTTGAGGTGCGGAAGAAGTTTGGGTGGGGGGGGGGCAAATGGATCCCACAGGGTCCTCGCTGAAAAGCCAATGTGAATGGTATCTCATTCGTGTCACCTGTCCTGCTGCCATCTAGAGGGTTCCTGCAGTCCACTAGAAGGGTAAAGTGTAGGGTGGGGGGGGGTATATGAGACTTAAACCCTGCACCCCCCTGGAGCTGCAAGAAGGGACACCTGAAGGCCAGGGGCCTGGGCTGGCCACGTGACCAATCACAGCCAATCAGAATCAATAACTAGCATGGTGAGAGAGGACTGAAACAATCTCATTGGTCAGATTGGGCAGGTGTCACGCCATTAGGCTGTGAGTACTGACCACACACACATATACTAGCTAAAGTAACAGTGGAAAACGGATCTTGGTCGAAAAATCGTTTTTAGTAACAAGATAAATCTTGGGATGCAGATAAGCGCTGAAAAATAAGATGGGGTGCGAACTTCCTGCATGGAGATTGAATGTCGGCTCGCGGCCTCTTATCTCGCGCAAAACGGGGCAAAGAAGCGCTATTTCCAGCATTTCCTCTCATCTCACTGCCAAAGGGGGGTGGGGGATATCATGCCTGAGTGATTCCTGCCGCGTTTTTCGTGGTGTCTGATTCCTTTCCTTGGTGGGGGGCGGAGGAAAGTGGTTCTTTTGACGGGGAGCCGTCGGGCGTCTCGGGCAGAAAGAGCCGTGAAGAAGGACGTCTGCAAACAGCCTGGCAGGGGCCCGGTGTTGAAACACAAGCCTGGAGAGAAAGCACCCCCCGCCCCGCACGAGCCCCCACCACGAAGGAGCCCAAGATGGTGATAAGCAGAGCCTATGAGAAAAGCACACCTCTCATTAACGAATTCTCCGTGCGACGGTACTCCACATGCTGCACCCGTTCACTGCCTAGCGCATTAGATGCGACGCAGAGACTGTGATAGAGCCGGGCTGAACTTAGCACCTTGGTACCGGTCGTAAAACTCTTGGACCTGGCTCTATTCATCAGTCACGGGGCACCTATCCAGGTTGGTTTATTTCCAGGTGGTTCTGCTGGCTGTGTGTGTAACTTTGATTCCTTTATTTTTTTATTGTGTCCGTTAAAATGCCGGGTCAGGTAATAAGCTAATACTGCAGCGCATAATACTGACGCAGAGTAATGCAGATGACTATCCATGGTGTTTGACTAATATGATCCACAGTTGTACCACATCACACAACTAGCCAAATAAGTAATTATTTGGAGCGCAAAAGTCATTAGAAGAGATCATCTGTTGTAAAATTATAGTAATGTTACTGGAGGCAAAATGTTTGATAGAAACAAAAGTCTCAAAATAAACCATTTGTACTAACGCACTTTAACCAATAGAGGGCGGAAAAGATTTAGATTGATAATATACTAGGTGTTTCAAGGTAATTTATTGCATGCTCTCAGAAAATAAAACATAAATAAGAAAACAATCAGTGGAGCTATGTCGATAAATAAGGAGGGCACGTATATAATTAATTACAACAAAGAACATATATAAAAATGAATATAGCATATAATTGGATACATCATTAAAGCTATATCTATAGTTCATATTGAAGATTCCAAATCATAACATCGCTTCTGAGACTCTATGGTGAAGGTTTTGTGTGTTTTCACCGTGATTGCATAAACGTTTGTGATCGTTTACTTCACGCATCCGTGGTTAGGCAGGACCGACTTAACAGATATTTCCTGTTCAATGGACGCAAAATATAACATCTAAGTATAGCATAATTAAATTATTATTATTATTATTATTATTATTATTATTATTATTATTATTATTATTATTATTATTATGCCGTTCCGCCTGCAGGTGGAAGTTAATCTTGAAGGGGAATTTTGACACATCTGAAAAAACAGCCGTATCTGCTTAAAGAAATATATTCAGAAAATTATACAGGTCGATCCTGCTGTGAATTTGTTTCCTTCACACACATTTTATACATCGCCGCTATCGCAGTGCACGTAAAATATTCATTTTTTGTAGCTATATGTTCAAGGTCCCATTCCGTAATCTTGTACTGTTAATCTTAACGCTATAAACTTTACAAAGGATTCGGAAGTGGTTTTCTTCCTACATATCTGTCTCCATATATCTGATAAAAGTGAGAAATGTGTTATATTTATCCAGAGGCGTTCTGTTGATTTAAATAACTTTACATCCTCAGAAACATTTGTACGCATGCTCTGGAGCGTTACTTCGGGACTTTGGCGCTAGTACATCATGATCTCCTTGGGCGCGTCCTCCGTGGGTCTCTGTTGCTCCTTTTGGTGTGTGTAGGCAACGTGCTGGTACAGGACGATCACCACTATGGCCAGGAATGACGTCACCAAGAAAGGGATCAGGAGGTAGAAGCCAAGCTGCATGGACACTGTCACATTCCGAAGGTTCACTTTCACCTCATTTAGGACGATGTCCTGCCACAAGTTTGTGGCGAAAACGTTCACCAGAAACAGGACGAGAGCCAGAAAGGCGAATATGACTGAGGGAACAACAAAGAATATGGTTAAATCCCCTTGTTAACACTTACTAACTAGAGCTGAGCTCTTAAGCAAAGCGACATTTAATGTAACCATTCGGGTCACGATTAGAACTTGCGACGATTACGTGTTTTATGCAACGCACAAAAGGTTGCTGCGTTTTCAAGGTTATTTTCCTTCTTCTGATGTCATATCTATTATTACTGAGAAATTAGTAGTGCTCAGTCATACATGTTTGCATGATGGGGAATATTTTTGTTCTCAGACATGAAAATGAACTTAAACGTGTTTCCGTCTTAAATATGTAACTTAAATGTACCTACAACCCTATGTCTGAATTATATAACTTAAATGTCACTTCAACTGTTATATTCCATCCCAGTTCTTGGTAGTTATCAGAATGGTCAACATTGGTACATCAAGACTGCATGTAGGGTGAGTGCATATGGATGGCAGTCTGTCAGTAACTGGGATGTCCCCTCCCTGTCCTGTGAAAAAGCCCACCATGACCCTACACTGACTAAACAGTCATGAAAGGATGGATGGATGGATGGACGGATTGATGGATGGATGCATGTATTTGTTTGCTAGAAACTCACCGCTGCAAGCACTACAGGTGTACACACCCGAGGGCCCCAAGTGTGTCTGGTAGGGGTTGCTGACACTGTTGTAGAAGGTGATGAATATCGTCCCTGCGGAAGTGATCAAGCTAACAACCAAGAGTGATATGACGAGGCTGTGCAGGATGAGCGGGGGTCCGCCTATGGCTTCTAATTTTTGGAAAGCTACAGAAAAACAAACAGGATTTAATGCCATTTCAGGAGCAGAAAACGTCACCTGAAATTCTGAAATGATGTTGGTATTAATATTGCACACTGTCCAGCTGTTTAAGGTATTACAGCCATTTTTCCAATTCAGTACAAAATACCCTGCCTTGCATTGTGATGTCATCCAACACCAGTGTAAAACCAACACCTTGAAGTACCGTACTTTTGGTACCTTCTTGAAGTACCAAAAGTACGGTACCTGGTACCCTTTAATTATCCTTTAGGAACTAAAGGGAAAAGCACCCTTTAGATGACTGGTGAATTGGACAGCTTTACAGCGCTGTAGATTTCGTACATGTTGTACATCAGGGGTCTCCAACGTCAGTCCTAGAGAGCTACCGTCCAGTAGGTTTTCCATCATAACTGACTTCTGATGAGCCACACCTGCTCTCAGGTAAGTACTAGGAGCAGGTGTGGCGCATCAGAAGCCAAGTAGGATAGAAAACCTACTGGATAGTAGCTCTCCAGGACCAGAGTTGGAGACCCCTGTTGTACATCCTCTGCTATGCTCCATGGTTCTTCTGTGTACTGGCTTCTTTTGTTAGAGTAGGAACTGGGCAGGAAACTGGGGCACATGCGCAGAACGCCTAGGCCAGTTTGAGTTCGATTGAATGTATACATCTAGCAGCAAATGGTCTCCCAATCGCGATATCTGGGTGTCTTAGTCCGACTAAGAGAAATTTGATTTAGTACGATTTCAGTCAGACAAACATGTTTACATTTACTTTATAAGTCCAATTTTAGTTGGACTAAGACAATAATTTGATTTTCATAGCGCACATGTAAATGTACTGTTTCCATCACTGTACCAAATGAACCATGAAAAGCAAACTAAGACTATAAGAACAAGACAAGAAAGTGATTTTCACGCTATTCTTATATAATATAAAATCATGTTCCGCAAGGAAGACAGCTCTCACAAGGTCAGAATAAAGGTGGAAGACCCTACTTGCATATGTATTAGTCGCTCCGAAGCTGGGACAGCTGTTCCTGGACACCACCAGGGAAAAGAGTCCGAGGGAGATATCAGCGGTGCCATTGTAGAAGTCAGTGTGGTTGAGGACGTTGCTGCCTTGCGATGCGCATTCCAGTTTGCCGACAGCCCAGAGATTCGACATTCCGAACCCCTTCAGCCCAACTCCCAACATGGTGAACAGGCAACCACCCAAGAAGTGCAGCACCTTCTGTAGGGACGGCATTGTGAGTCTCGTGTCCAAATCTGAGCCTGGCGCCCAGGATTCACGCAAAGCGCTCTGCTCCTGGGATGGGAACTCTTCACGCCCAAGGCTTCTCGAACGTAGGGGCCAGGAAGTGAGGCGGTGAGAGGTGGACGTTGAACCGAAAGCTATAAAGATTGGAGTGAATTGGAAGGGTGACCTTTGATCAGGAGAGTGAGAGCTGCTGTCGTCCCTGGCTACCTGAATGATACCCTTCTCATTCCCAGTTACAGTAGCAGTGTTTACCCTGCATCTGTGTGGGGCTCCTGAAGTTGCGGGCCCCCTGTGGCCAAAATGGGTCACTACACTATGGGGGTGCAGAAACAACAAACCCACCCTTGCCTAGGGGTGCCATGGGGGGAGGGGGGTGGTGATTTCAAGAGTCCCCGAGTGACAGAAGTAATATGCAACATAATTGTCCCAATATGATATGGTTTATGGGGTCCAGGATCTTTAGCTGCAGCACTGTCCTTGTCCAGCAGTGTAGGGACAACACTATAGGGACAAAAGTATTGGGACACACCTCTCAATCATTGAATTCAGGTGTTTCATTCAGACCCAGTGACACAGGTGTATAAAATGAACCCCATAGCTATGCAGTCAGGTTTACAAATATTTGTGAAATAATGGGTCATTCCAAAGACCTCAGTGGATTCAGGCGTTACTGTCATAGGATGTCACCTTTGCAATAATTCAGTTTGTGAAATTGCTACCCTGCTAGATATTCCATGGTCATCTGTAAGTGGTATTACTGCAAAGTGGAAGCATTTAGGAACAACAGAATTTGAGCCACAAAGTGGGGCAGACCATGTAAAGTAACAGAGTGGCTCACCGAGTGCTGAGGTGCGTAGTGTGTAAAAGTTGCCGACGCTCTGTTGACTCGGTAACTGCAGAGTTCCAAACTTCCTCTGGCATTAATCCCAGCACAGAAACTGTGCACCGGGAGCTTCATGGAATGGGCTTCCATGGCCGAGCAGCTGGATGCAAGCCTCACATCACCAAGCGCAGTGCTAAGCGTGGGATGCAGTGGTATAAAGCACACTGCCACTGGACTCTGGAGCAGTGGAAATGTGTTCTGTGGAGTGACGAATCACGATTCTCTGTCTGGCAGACTGATGGATGAGTCTGGGTTTGGCAGTTGCCAGGAGAACGTTACCTGCCTGACTGCATTGTGCCAACTGATTGGTGGAGGAGGGATAATGGTTTGGGGTTGTTTTTCAGGGGTTGGGCTAAGCCCCTTAGTTCCAGTGAAGGGAACTCTTAATGTTTCAGTTGGGTGAGTCTGGTGTGGAATAACTTGACTGGCCTGCACAGAGCCCTGACCTCAACTCAATCAAACATCTTTGGGATGAACTAGAACAGAGATTCTGAGCCAGGCCTTTGTGCCCAACCCCAGTGTCTGACCTCACAAATGCTCTTCTGGATGAATGGGCAAAAATTCCCATAGACACACTCCAGAACCTTGTGGAAAGTTTTCCCAGAAGAGTGGCAACTGTTACAGCTGCAGAGGGGGGGCATATTGATGCCTATGTATTTAGAATGGGACGCCATAAAAGTTCCTGTGGGTGTAATGGCCAGGTGTCCCATATGTTGTGTGACCAGGGAGTGTCTGCTTTGAGCTGCAGACCAATGATAAAACGGATTATTTTAGATATTGCTAAGATTCAGTTTCATTTCTCTGAATCAGATTCTCCATAAGACAAATTATATAGCCTACAAGTTTTCCATATCTGTGTTGTAAATTTTTATACCATGGAAACAAAGTCCCACTCTCACAGCTGTAATAGCGATTGCCATAAAGCGACGGTAGAGATAAGACACAGTCTTGGTGGGACGATTGACATACTGCACACGTACTGACAGTGAAGGCTGTGAAAAATCCATTTTGTCGTATTGCAGCTGAAAAAGATGTGTCGGATATGTACGTAATTCTTGTCATTTATGTTTACGGCGTTTTGCACAGCTCCCGACAAAGAAAGTGTGCAAAAGAGTGTGCACAACTCGTCTTATCCTCTTTTCAACCCCTGTGTCTCCTGTCTGGCTAGTCTTTCTGCCAAACAGTCCAGGGTTTTTCTTTTTCTCATGTTTGTCAAATCCTACACCCTACTCATCTCCTTCTACTGGCTTACAGTTTAAGACTTAACTACAAGACCTATACGTTTCTGACGAATAATCTCTGAAATGCAGGAGCAAGTTAATACAACTCAGAGAAACCGGGGAACTGTACCTTTAATCAGAACTGAGCAGGTTTAATTCCAAACGTGTAATACCCTTGTGCAGGATCTTTTAGCTTTAACAGTCGTAACACATGCGAACTCTTAGAGGCTGAAATTTTTCACGCTTCGAATCAACCACACCCTGGGACGTTTTGCGCAGTAAAAAGATATCCGAAGGAAAAACATAGCAATCGGCTAAATCTTGTAACCAGGAAACCCTTGTTTTCAAACTTATGGTACATCATGAATATATCTCCCTAAAATAAAATATTAACCACGAGCGCCTTTATAACTTCACACCTTCTCAATATTGAACGTCATTCGTGCCTAACAGGCACGTTTTGTCTCATGTTGGTCCAGAGAGAAGCGCCTGCGAAGCACTGGCACGGCTTCTGTCAGGTGGATTGCTGATGCGGTGTTTTCATGGTTTTAAGGAAGTATAGTGCAAGAGTCAGTACTATGTAGAATTCTGATGGACCAAAATGTATTTTTTTTACTACGGACATTGTACAATGTAATTCGTATGGTAAATTTTACAGTAACTTGTTGTTCTGTAAGTTTGATTGTATATCGCAATGCATCGTCTGTAATTACAGTCGCTAACAGCATTTTCCCGCAGTATATAACATGTAAAATACATCCAAGTTTTGTTCTGACTGCAGGTGATGCGTATTACAGCGGTGTCTATCCACTCATATATACATAAGTTGAATGCAAATATATCCTACAAAATTAAAGTGTAATTCAGCTTGTTAGTTAATATAACCTAAGTTGACCGTGTATCAGGTTGGTTTGCACGCCATCAGATAGAGTAAATGAATTTTCAGAGAACCGCAGTAGAATTTACTGTAAATCATAGTGTCATTTTTTTATGTGTCTGCTATTTAGGAAAGCCAGTCTACATACTTTAACTCTGTGAAAACATTTTGCCACCTACACGTTTGCCCGTTTACGGACAGGTTAACGATCCCTGAGAGAATATGCTGCCTTTGGGACGTCGGCGGATCCGTTGTATCTGCACGTGACACCAGCCGACGGCTGTTTTCCGTCCTTTAAGCCTCGCAGGCGTCATCACAAAATATATTGCGAGGGCGCACTAGGAACTCAAAAGTAGTATTTCATTTTCCGTGGTAAGCCATTTGTCACAGAAACACATTGTCCCAAAAAGTGTGAAAATACACTGAATAAATTACATATGGGCACCTTCATATAGGTGTATAGCACGGGGAAACAACACGATTTAAAAAAGACGTGAAGACTACTAAGAAACAACAACTATTCACAGGTCTTAATTCCCGTTATATTTCAGTATGTAGATCTACTATGCAAAATAAGCTTATAATATTTTACGGAACTAAGACAAGCTAGTTGTTATGGTTACAGAATAATGTAGTCAAAATTTAATTCTGGTGTAGGCCTATAAATATTGATATGTATAATGTTTGCGCATGCCGCCGTCTCCTGACGCGCCCCCGAGCTCGGGGGTGCCGCCGGGGCGCGCTTGTCGTTTTAACCCGCAGCGCCAGGCGGCTCCCGTCTCCGCTGCACGGCCAGCAAAAGCCTCCGACTGGCCGCTCATTCCCTGACAGCGCTGACAGGCGGACGAGCACGTATCGCCTCTCCTTTATTTTTTTCTTACTTATTAGTATTAAAATCTGTTTGGATGCGGCGAGCGGGACGGCCGAGGAGTCCCTGTCGCCGGCTGCGATTCACGGGGCTTCCCTCGCACGGGAACGGACGCGGCGAGAGCAAAGCACGGTAAACAGGACGGGCACGCCGGCTGATCGGGATCGGGGGGGCGGTTCTCAGTAGAATGCTGTGGTTTCCCGCACGCATCTAGCAGCGGAATCTGCATTTTTATGTGTTTTCACGATGTTTTTTAAACAATTACGGCGTATCAATAAACGCGATCCATCACATGCAGGTTAAGAGGGGCTGCCAGTTACGAGCTGACATGCCTCGGGATTGCAGTGTCAAAAAGGAGAGTGCAAGCGCTGGGATGGGGGCGGGTAATTTACGATAGATTATATATTATAAAAATAATAACCTTTCTGCTTCATCTGGGTATTAATATGGGAGGGCTCGGTAATCTCACGCCAGCGCCGCAATGGCCGGTGAAAATGTGGGTTAGTGGATCAGGCTCCTGGCTTTTGGCATGGCATGGCAGGGCTGAGAGCTGCTTTGGGATTTATAACGCCGGGACACAATCTGCGCATCCATGCATTCCGTCAACATACATTATCCGGAAAAAAAAACAAATTTACCGACGTTCAAAAGAATAATTATAGTGACGATTACGCGCGGGGTAATTTCGATTTAACGCGGCGATCGCGTATTAAACGGTAAAATCCAGCGGACCGAGTGGTGTGGTGAAAAACGGGGGTTAAAATGACACTGTTAGTCTTGCATGTGTGTTTCGCCCTTTGCATCCTTTTGCTTGGGTGCTGATCGCCTTGGCCGGTCCACTTTCTGTGTCGAAACATGTGTCCGGCGATGCGGTGAAGTTTTCCACGCCAAAGTAGTCGCTGACATCCAGAGTGGAAGCCGCTGTTACAAAATTTCCCTCGGTTTCCAGTCAGAGACTTTGACTATAGCCCAGGATAAAACTGATTTAGCAGGCGATTTCCTGCAACAGCAAGGACTAATTCATGCAATTTACACAGACCCAGGTAAAGAAGTAGGCTACGATCCTCCGCCGCTATAGCCTGATGTAGTAGTGTTTTGTCTCAAATTAAGCGCTTGTTGGTAGTCAAACAAATTGTGTGATGATGCACACAATTTCTTCAAAAATATAAGAAGTGCAAGCAGAGTCAGAGCCTGCAGTCCTGTGCTTGCCTGTCGGCGTGCTTTGTGGTCGATCTCACGCGATGTGTGTAGCTTATTTCGAGATCCCTTTGGGTTGGTGCTGTGGTGCTGCGTTTTCATTGAAAACAACGCAAAATGATAAGTATTTATTCTGTGTGCATTAATCATATAGCCTACTTAAAGTATCGCTAAAAGTAGAATTCCATTCCAAGTAATTTCATTTTTGCTTAGTATTTATCATTTTTTATTAGTTTACTTGGCAGATATTTAACTTCTACTACTACTTTCCACACAGGAAATTTATTACTGGAGCTGTTCAGGTTAATTTCCGTGTGCGACGGCAGCAGGGTTGGTTCTGGCTCACACAGCTAACCCCCTGCTGTAACTCTTAACACTAACTGCCTTAGGTATCTGCTGTCCTGTTTATATATATATATATCTTTTGGCGCTTCATTTCACTGTAGTGGGAGTTAAGATGAACAAAGCCATTATTTCAGTTTTATGAAACAAAGTTCTGTGTCATTTGTGCTGGTTTGTGGGTCATAAGCCCTTAGTTTCATTCACAGTGAACATTGCGTTATTTCAAAATCTTTGTCCTCATTTCACAGGTTGCGCTTACTCTGAGGATTCTTAGGAAATAGACGATTTAGAATCTGAAACAGGGGCAGGGCTGTGTTTTTTTTAATCCATTGACTGGTGGAGGACGTATGACTATTATTAGTGACTGACTTCAGAAAAATGTGAACTCTTTACAGGCAGTGTAAATCTTATTTGTTGACTTCCGGTAAAAATCAGAAGAGAAGAGTCTTCTCTACGCCAGCTGTTTTGTGCGCTGTTCACGGGGCGTGTAATTCGTCTGGTGGTGGACGAATCCCAGCAGTGCTGGAGAGTTCCGTTTAAAACTCGCAGCCCGGATAATTGGTGTAAAATTGACTTTGTAGGGCAGCGGGTATGTTGGTGATTGAGGACGCGGTGTGGGGACTGTGTGCTGGCTCTGATCACAGGCTGCTTGAGTTTCTCGGTGTACTGCTGGCCTGGCTGAGCTTCTCTCATTTAGACCCCAACTTGGGGGTGGGGGGGGGGAAGAATCATGATGTGGGAATTTCACTGAAGCTGCAAAGAAGTGTTTTTGGGTGGGGGTGGCAAAGCAGGTGATGCTTTTGCTCAGATCTCCCAGACAGGCGCATGTCATTCAGAGCGTTTTCCTGTTTGTTTCCTTTGCCTGGTCGGCGGTTCTGTGCTCCTTGGTTACCAAACCGCCCTCTGGGCTGAGGTTGCGGGACCTCTGGGGCCAGTTGCTACACCAGGTCTGTGGGTGTTTCCACATTAGAGCAAGAGGAAGGGCTTATCTGTTGCACCTTTGAACAGGGCCCTCAGTCTGCTGGGCTTAAGTAAAACAAGCAGGTCTGCAAGTGGTTGAATTTGAAGTACTGATTGAGAACTTTTCAAAAGAAACGCAATAATAATAATAATAATAATAATAATAATAATAATAATAATAATAATAATGATGCTGATGTATAATTTCCTCTCTGCACCAGCTGATTTATTTGCACTCTGGGGCTGTGTATAATACATAATCTCTTCCTGGAAGCCTGTTTAGCTCCTGTGTTTATCATATTATTCTGAGTTTTGTCAGGAGCAGGGAGATTATCTGATCATACACACAGTTGTTTGGCTGTCAGGAGGTGCGGTCGACTTTGGGGGCACGTGGATTTTTGGGTCCTTTAACCAGGGTGGGTGTTACCTTACGGGGGCTGGGCCGCCCCGCTGCCGTGATGCTCTGCTTTTGAAGCGCCGCAGTGGTGTAAGAGTGTCGACACAAGGAGACACGGCAAGCGAAGTTGGCTGCCGTTGCCCAGGTGGATTACCTCTGCGTTTTCTGTTCTGAGCGGCGTGAGACTGTGGATTATATCTGAGTGTGAACAATTTCTGAGGCTGTGTTTTGTCGACACTTGGGCTAAAGGAAGACTGTTGAGATTCGAGGTCTGGATGCAATATTAATTGAATCAAGATTCAAGGCCTTTTTTTCTAAAAAAAAAAAAAAAAAAGTCGTTGTCTCGGGACGGCAGTTTGACATGTTTCGGCACAGCTTGTTGGAATGTCTGTCCACCATATGGCCTTTTATAAATGGGGCTTGCCGGGATCCTTGCGCCTGGCCTGGTAACGCTGGCGCTGAGATGGACAACCCAGAACGAAACTCAGACCACTGCGCTTCCTGTTTCTGGGTCGAATTCAGGAAGTGCGATGCTTTCCATTCATGTCATGGGGGAAAAGCCCCCCCCCTCCACTGTCTTGGAGGAGGCTCCAGTCCAGGAGCTGTGTGATGGGGGTGGGGGGGTTATTCTCTCCCACACGCAGAGCTGCATTAGAGCAGAAGAGCAGACCATTGTGTTCCAGCTCATCACCGCAGGCTCTGCTCTGTCTGGCTGCTCTCGTTCCATTAAAGGTCGTCCTGAGTGAGGTTTCCCCATGTGTGGCCTGGAAAATCATCTTTGGGTTGCATTCAGTGTTGCCGTGCGTGCTCATGATGGCTTCCAGGACACCATACTGGCATGATTCTGACTGGTTTTCCCAGTGGCGTTTGTGGTATTCCAAATGAGGGCGCCTGATTTGAGGTCCTCCCCTCGACCGGCCGCCCGATTTGAGGTCTTCCTCTTGACGGGCCGCCCGATTTGAGGTCTTCCTCTCGACTGGCCGCCCGCTTTGAGGTCTTCCTCTTGACGGGCCGCCCGATTTGAGGTCTTCCTCTCGACGGGCCTCCCGATTTGAGGTCTTCCTCTCGACGGGCCGCCCGATTTGAGGTCTTCCTCTCGAAGGGCCGCCCGATTTGAGGTCTTCCTCTCGAAGGGCCGCCCGATTTGAGGTCCTCCCCTCGACGGGCCGCCCGCTTTGAGGTCCTCCCCTCGACGGGCCGCTTTTCCTGGCACCAGACAGGAAACACTCCAGCTGCGATGGAGGAAGAGCAGCCTGAGCTGTTTAGACCTTGGGGGTGACCCCCCGCAACATCCAGAGGCAACGCGGATGTCCTCCCCTGTCCCTGCAACACTCACAATGGGCCAGCGTTTCACAAGGAAATTATGGGGGACGGGCACAGGCTCTCGTTGCACACTGTCATTATTCACATCGCATGGCTCTTGAGCTTTTCTTGAGGCCAGATCAAAAAAAAAAAAAAGTGTTATGGCAGAGTAAAGTGTGAAGACGTGAGGAATTTGGAGTCACGCCACTTATAAGGAAGCGCTTTGCCTCTGAGGGCCTGTTCTTTATTCCCGGCTGGTTAAAAACAACACAGAGCCGTACCATTGGACTCATTCTGGATCTTTTGTCTCTGCGGGTTGTGAATTATTTATCATTTGGCACGTGGCAATCATCCCAGGGCTTCCTGTCTCGTGATGGACACCCCAGGACAATCACCCTCCCCTGGAGGGCGTGCTGCTTGGTACTGGGACGGACATTTAATTCCCGAATCTGCCTGGTTTAGGTCTCAGGGACACAGAGGGTTATTTTTCTTGGAGACTCCTAGCCATCATCAACATAGATGCGTCTCTCTCCCAGTTAGAGATTACTGGGTTGTTCATACTAACTGGCCCCCCATCCAGGGTGCCTCCCACCCTGTGCCCTGTGCTAACTGCTACAGGTTCCAGGGTCACCCTGAGTTTTCGCAGCAGATGGGTGTCTGGTTTAATTCCGTTGTTTCTTGTGATTCACGATTAAGCAAAAGTAGCAGGCTACTCAACTCACCTCGTGATTGGCTATATCCAGGTTTTTCCAACACCGCTAAAAGCAGATCAGGTCAGTTTTCTTGCAAATCCTGAGGACTTAGAAATGCCCCCCCCCCCGGTCTCCATGCCTCTCTGACGCATTTAAAGGGCTGAAAGAATGTGCGCAGAGAGGCGGATGGAGGGCCCTGGGTGTCCTGCCCAATCGCTGGCACAGCTCAGGCGCGATAAAAGGGCCGTCAGCAACTCACCTGCTCTTGGCTTCTACTCAGCCTGCTCTGAATTTGTTGTTTGTCTGGGCCTCACTCTACTCTGCTTGGTGATTTTACTGCCAAGGGGGCCTTCCGCTGGACACCCGCAGCTGGCGCGAGCTTCCAGGCTGAATGGTTACCCACTTTACCCCCCCCCCCTTAAAGCCTCTTTTCTTCTAGTCTTCCCTGAATGTGAACATTAAAGTTCACCCTTTCCTGTGTATTAAAAAGCATCCCCCCCCGCATAATAAGCAAGGCAGGTGTGTGACGGCCCAAAATCTCGACCCGCGTCGGGGGGGTGAGGGCCTCGGTTGGCGGTCCCACTGACATGCCTTGGGACACCTGCTTTTTTGGGGCATGGCAAATGCCCTGGCCCGGGTAAAGGCAGGCGTTTTTGGTGTTTGTGTGTGTGTGTTTGTGTGTGTGGGTGGGGGGGGGGAATAGCGAAAAGAATGGCGGGGTGTTGTGGCCTCCTGAGCCGGCGTCTCCTGACAGATCGAGCCGGGGCCAGATAATGGGCCGGTTGTGCGGCTGCAGACACTGGAGCCATAGAGGGGAGCCCGATGAATAATGCATGTAACGCCAAAGCTCCCAGATGTTATGCTTCCAGAACATCAGCGCCGAGCCGCTATCTGAGGGCCGTTACCTGCCACCCCATGCGGGTCGGTCCTTTTGGCTTTCTGTCCCGAGACGGTGGCTTTTTCAACATCTGTCCTCATCCTGCTGAGTGCAGCAGACAAACTCTCCCTCCACTCCTTCTAGAACATTTCTTGCTGTGAGGGGACTCCAGCGGAATGCGGCGGTGTGAGATCGGCGGGGGCGGTTACCCAGCGTGCTAAACTGGCGGCTGCTTACCGCCACGGGCGCTCTGCGCAACGAGGTTAAAGCGAGGCTCGAGATGACTGAATAATTTATTATGTTCATTATTTTTAATGTGAAACGTCACAAACAGCTTTCTGTTTTTGCCTTTCGATAGTTAAATAATTGAGGTGTTTCGATTTTAAAAAGCATTGGACAAAGACATAATCGAATGTTTCATGGTTAATTATCGATTGTCAGTAGCCATAGATCACCTTTACTTCAGGAGTTCTTGAGACTAGAGTGAGCAAACGGATGGATGGATGGATGGATGGATGGATGGATGGATGGATGGAAGGAAGTTTAAATGTGAGGGTCAGGTGCTGAGATGCTCGGTGTTGGGGGTGGAGGCCGTGGCCCCGAGGGAAACCGCTACTGCCTGGAGTGAAGCGGGAATGAAGATGGAAAGTCCAAAGCGCAGCATGGTATTGAAACTCCGGTACAGCCCCCGAAGGCCCCAGCCTGGGAGCAGATAGGAGGCCGGCTATGGAACTTCACTGCATGAGAGTGAAGGACACTCACACGCTGTATTGATCTGATAACGGAGCTCGGGTCATATCAGGTCGTCCCGTGGCTCGGTTAGCCTCCTGGCACGCACGTGACGCTGCCTTTTTTAGCACCTGCGTCAATAAATTGGCAGACCGAGGTCGTACTGCCCACTAGCCACTAGCCACTGGTGATGCGTCCCAGTTCTCTTGCGATGTATGCGTGTAAACCCTTGACTGACACCATCTTTTTTTTTCCACTGTGGTTTCCTGCTCCGAGCTGATAGGTTCGGTCTGTCTAAGGAGAACCTACAGGACTGGCGTGTTTAGGGGTCACGGGTTCGAATTTAGCAGGGAAGGCGTTGAGGCGAAACCACCACCTCCCCACCCAGAGACGCTGTTGCTGTAGTTGTGGCTAGGTGTTTAACTGTCAAGGGGGCAGCTTTGCACCCTCATGGCCTAAAATACCCTGAGTGTTCAAGCCGGGTTTTTTTTGTGCCTCTGCGTTAGTGTGTGCATTTAGCCTTCAGTAATGTCCAAGTTGGCTGTTACTCCTGCAGGTTTTATGCTAATCCGATCAGGTGATTAATAACACTTCTAACGCATGACAACTGTCCCCTAAGGTGCTTAGATTGATTTTCTTTTTTTAACCTCTCCATCTGAATGCAAAATCAGGGCCAGAAGTAACTATTCCTGTTGCTGCCATTTCAGCCGCATGTAACTATTCCTGTGGTAGACATTTCATTTCCGTTTTATTGGTCATATCAGTGCCATGTGTCTATTCCTGTACCTGCCATTTCATTGCCATGTTAATAGTCCTGTGGCTGCCGCTTCAGTGCCTTGTGACTAATCCTGTGCCTGCCATTTCAGTGCCATGTTACTAGCCATTTCAGTGCCATGTGACCAGTTCCACACCTGCCATTTCAGTGTTACATGGTTACTCCCCTGTCTGCCATTTCAGTCTTTTTTGTGTTTTTTTTTTTTTATATCTTTGTGGAAAGCTGTGTTATTGACACACAGTAGGAATGTTTATGCATTTTGCACAGTTGTTTTGTGGGAATCAGGAAGTGGGAGGGGGCTATTCGGAACTCGCCAATGTCTTGCTTCACTGTCGCTGGCCTGGAGTGTTGTATGAGACGCTGAAAGAGCGTTCCATGACCACTTCTGTTTCTCAGGGTGCAAAAAGATGAAGTGGTGACAGAATTTTTGTCTCAGAAGGGCCATTCTTTGTTTCCTGGGGTGCTTTCCAGGCTCTCTTCCGCCACCTGCAGGTTCATATGGCCCAATCAGGGTTAAGGATGCCGGTCATGTGACCTAGCATGGCCCTGTTTGCATTTCCCTGTAGCGTCGTGTAACCAGCTGAACCACCAGTAGCTAAATGGGGGACGGTTTGGAGTAAAGTCCTGTCACGTTCTGTATGATTATGCCTATACCTTTGTGTTTCTGTGCCTGTTTCTAAATGTTTACACGCTGTGTTGGCAACTGTGTTCCCACACTGACCATTGCCACGGCTACAGGGTTTTCTTTTCTTTCTTTTTTTGCAAGCCGAATAACGTGTAATTACTGCGGAGGTGATATATTCCGGGCCCGGCAATTAAAGGTTTATAGCGTCATCCTAGGTGGGCGGCTTGGAGAACGGGCCTGCTCAGGACTCTTCAGGGTGCCTGTTGTCGTATTTGGGGCCAGTTAACGAGCCGCTGAAGCTGGTTGAGTCGTCTGTGGCGCCCCCTGCAGGCGTGTGCAATATTAACAAGAATGATGATGCTGGTCTGGTGTCGGATGAGTTGGATCATTCTAGAAGATTTTGATAGAAAATCAGCAGCAGTTTCTTAATAATTACGCCGATGTCCTGCTGTGGTTTGGTCCATAAGGGCCCCATCCTCACCACATAACGGACCATGCCCCCCCATTGGTCTGGATGGTCCTTTTTCTTTCCCCCACGTGAGAATCTGCCGGATGATTCCGCCTCCTCTCTTTCCATTTCCATACCTCGTTACCGATGGTGCCTGCCTTGGCGACGGACACGCAGAGACGTACTGAGCGTGTGTGGGAATGCCGGCCTACTGCATTCACGCTCCGCCGGAGTTGGAGTTCATTAAATAGGATGTGGGCTGGGGGGGTGGTCTGCAGGAGATGGCCAGAGGAGGAAGAGCCATTTTGTTTTAATGATCCCTCACATCCTCTGGGCTTGGAGCGACATTTCTCTGCTACCCATCACCCCTCCCAAATCTCCCCTCTCCACCCCGCCCTCCTAGTGGGGGTTAAACCGGCAATGCCTATTCTGGGTCCCATTTGTTCCTGAGGTCGTTGGCAAACACAGCATTAGGGGGCATAGCCCAGGTGTTACCCTTTAATTGGGGGGGGGGGCGCTTTTAACAGTGGGGCAAGGAAATCAGGATGGTCTGGCTGCCCTGATCCTGGGTCAGTTTCAAGCAGGAAGAAGTGAATTGTCGCGTCCTGCCAGCTGTACCCTCCTTGTGCAGCTGGAAGTGAAGAGGGCGTGTGAGTGTGAGCTTTGAGCCTTTCAGAAACGCCACCGTGTGTCGCGCATTGAAATGCACACGCTTCCCTGCTTCATCACTCTGGCCGAGCTGTTAACCGTTAACCGGTCTGTGAGCAAATATTTACCGTGCTGCCGACGCATTTCTTTGCGGTCCTGCCCGGTCGCAGGCTGAGTCCCTGGTAATGTCAGGGCGCTTCATAGACCACGGCGCTTGACTCCTGCTGTCGCTGTACTCCATGCTGCCCTCTCATTCAGGGCCGTCGTGCCTCTTTTCATCTTTCTTTTATCTGCTACAGAGATGCCATTAACCCCCCCCCCCGGCCCCCGGCATGTTTAAAGGGTAGGGTGACAGGGCGTCTTTAAAAGACTCTGTCTTAAAGGCACGCGGCTTGCAGCCACCCCCAGAGATCAAACAATGGCGACGCAGACTGTGTGGCCAAAAAAAAAAAAAAAGCATGGTCACATGACATAGTGGAATGTCGAAAGCCTCTCATTTGCATGGCCCCAATTAGCCTGAACCCAATTCTGTTCGGGCTGTGAGTGGTGGCTTTGGTCGAAAAGATGATTAATTCGCTGTTATTTATTAATAACCCGCCATTGCTATTGAGTTTGTATAATCAGAAAATGTTCTTTTCTTTCCTTCGGAAAAATCATGTCGCATTCACCCTGCATTTTCTGGAAGGAATTTAGAAAGGCAAGGCGTTACAGGAACGCGACGCAGAGACGCCCTGCATGAGAGGGGTTATCGATATCCCAGCATTTCAGGTACAGCCCTGTCCTCGCCTCTGCGGTTTGGCGGCGGCAGAGAGGGGGGCTGCCACGCTTAGATTCCAGCCATCGAGTATCAGCCCCACTGCAGACTGTAATGCGACGATGCATCATAAACAAGAAGCGGAAAGGAGGAAGCCGTGCTGTGCGCCTGATCGCGACCCTGCGGGCAATTTGAAACACAATAAACGAGAACGTGAAATAGTTTAACAGCTGCTCACGCTCATTTCAGGGTTATGAGGTATAAATAAGAGAAGGTTCTGCGTGAAATGGGGCTTCATTAAGTGTGGGTGGGGTGTGGGGGGGCCGGGGCCGGGGTCAGCGTGGGCCCCGGCGCGCGTCCCCTGGAAAATGCAGGGCTGCATGCGTGAAATGCAGAGAATGCGGCGCCAACGCCTCTCCCTGTCGCATTAATTCAGCAGGCCGCTGCATTATTAAGTAGAGCCCGTGTCTCGCTTAGACGAGATAATCGCAGCGTGTAGTGAATTTACCGCAGAGCTTTTGGGGGGGGCATATGAATGGAATATGGAGAGTGGGCACTTTTTACTCGCCTTATGGGCCGCAGATTATGGTAAAAATTCCTTACGTTGAGCTTTTATGAGGCGACCGAAGCAGGCAGAAGCTTATTCCTTGGCTGGCTGGGCACAGCGTGACCTGGGTCTATATACGAGGCAATATTTCATGCGTCAAAATCGGGACAATTATTGAAATACATTTTTCCTTCAGTCGTTCATGCATCCTGACCCTCTTTCATTTCACTTTCTATTAGGTTAAGATAACGCTAGGGGGGCCGCTCCTGTGCGAACAGCAACGAGTGCAGAGAAACGCATATAATGCAAAAGAAATAGCTCACACAGGTACAGAGCAAAGTGACACACAATCCACAAACTGAATATCCTGAAAAACAGAAAAAAGCGTTAATAATAATGCCGATGATGGAGATCATTGTGGCCGGCGTGCACCAGGACAGCAGAGGACTGTAGGATCAGATGGTCCATTGGGGGGGGTGGGCCGTGGGCCGTGCTATGGCTGGCGTTTGGGACCCTTCCAGCGGCCCTGTCGTGAGCCGGTCTGTCTCCAGGGTTGGCTGGAATGTTGGGCCTCTGTCCTGTGCCCTGAGGTGGGGGGGGGACACGTGCCCGTTCGCTCCCTTTGGCATGTTTTGTATTTTTGTTTTTTTTGTCCCCCCGTTTTGGTGTAAAAATTGAGGGCAAAGTCTGTGCATGACCCAGGAGCTCATGCACTGAAGAGGCAATTAGGACCCCGACCCCCCTCCAGGAGTGGGCCCCTAGAGGGACTCCGGGGCCCCATCCTGTTCCGCATCGGGCCCCATGTTCCTGCAGGGGTGCCGGCAACTTTACAGGCACTTAAATAAATCGGTTTGTTGTACACTGCATCATACACTTCCGGACCCCACCCCCCAGCAACACTCCCCCAGGGAAGGAGGGATTTAAAGGCACGGCAAGCTAAAGACTGTAATTTTTCCCTTGAAACGCTTCTTTGGCTGCATTGAATGGTCTTCAGAGGGCGGTCGCTGCTTCTGTATGGGTGCCTGGCTGCTCCTCCAGCCGCCGCGGGAGGCTGTGAGTGACAGCGGCGCCTGATTCGCCGTCAGGGCTGTCTGGGGTGTATCCCGTGCGCGGCGTGACAGAGGCGGCCCAGAAGTCGTCGATATCTCGGCGCACCGATTCGCGTTTGACAGCTGTTAGGGAAGCTCGCTGGGACAGGAGCCGTCGTTTAAAGAAAGGCATCGGCTGAGTGTGTGGGAGGTGCCGGTGTCTGATGGGGGCCCACACTGCCTGCGGGAGCCCCCCCCAGGGGCCTGGCAGGCTTTGCCGTGGGGGTGCGTCTGTACTTCCGCGCTTGACCTCTTCCTGCCACGGCTACTCGCCCACTTACTTTCTGTCTTCGGATCAAACCTGCCCGTCCCTGCCCCCCCCCCATCTCACCGGCGAACAAGTGCCAACTGCTTCCACTCGAGGTTGCGGCTTGTCTAATTTCACCTGGGACGTTAAGCGCGTGCTGATTAATGGCCCCACTGTCGCTGTTAAATATTCACGAGCGACCCACCCTTAAGGCCTCGGCGTGGAGTCGCCGCTGCGGATGGTGCCGCTCGCCAGGTCGCCAGGGCCGTGCCGTGTGACGCCAACTGGTTCTGGATAGCCCGGCTCGGCTCTACGTCGCGGCGACGCAGTACACTCCGTTATCGTAGGGGCGTTACGGCCGTGTGCTGTGCCTCTGCTCACTGAGGCATCCTTGGAATTTCCACTCCGAGCTGCCTGTAATTCATCACTCCAGAGGGTCCGGAATTCCGGCCGGGAACCGGGGGGACACGGCAGGGCGGAGTCGCCGTGTCATGTCATCCTGAGGCCCACAGACTGCAGAGTCGGTGGTTCTGATTGTGCGAAGGAACTGATTGCTGGATAAAGGTTCTTCCTGTGCTGCTTCGTTGAAAAGATCTGTTTTGTACGGTTCTATTGGGGTAGCCTGTGCTTTATTCCTAATAATATAAAAGTAGCCCCTTTCTGTGCTCTGGCCCAGAGCACATGCCCATGCCTGCCCCCGCCCTTCCTGAGCCCCTAAGCCCGTTTTGTTTTCCTGTGTTTCCTGTGTTCTCCTTCCACCTCCGCGTCTCGCCGTCCCGTCTGTATCGCGCTCATCGCTCTGGGCGCTGTAAATTGCTCCGGGGCGAATGCTGATAAATAATGTAGGGTCGTGTCTGTTACCGTGGTTACCGCCACGTTCCCGCCGCGTACCTGTTTGAGGCCGCGAAGGTCTTCCCGCGTAAAGTGAAGTCCCGTGTTACTCCTCGAGGGACCCGGAATGGTGCCGGCACGGCGGCGGGTCAAGATAGCGACCGTATCCGCTGACCTTTTGACCCGTCGAGATCAAACGTGAGTCCGTTTTGGGACTTCGGTGGTTTCAAACGGCCGTATGACATTCTTCTCTGCCTTGCAGCACTGACCTGCTGTCCCCGGGGGGGCAAAGGAAACCACCGCCCCCCCTTTCCTCAATCC
>JAODLC010000045.1:5584409-5598860 GCA_026781145.1 Hippopotamyrus pictus | reverse complement strand
GCGACAATATTTTCCCCCCCCCCCCCCCCCCCCAGGAGTCGACCCCCGCCTGCTGGTTTATAAGATGTCAGATCTGTAAACAGTACCCTGCACTTCACCCTGAGCTGTGTTTACGTTTTCATTTTGTGCCAAGGACTGACTATAATATTTGTTGTGGCAACGGTTGTTATTTCCCCCATCGTCACAGTCGGCACTGTTCGTCGTCATTGACAGTCGGCACCGTTCGTCGTCATTGACAGTCGGCACCGTTCGTCGTCATTGACAGTCAGTCGGCACCGTTCTTCGTCATTGACAGTCGGCACCATTCGTCGTCATTGACAGTCAGTCGGCACCGTTCGTCGTCATTGACAGTCACAGTCGGCACCGTTCTTCGTCATTGACAGTCACAGTCGGCACCGTTCGTCGTCATTGACAGTCAGTCAGCACCGTTCGTCGTCATTGACAGTCAGTCAGCACCGTTCGTCGTCATTGACAGTCAGTCAGCACCGTTCGTCGTCATTGACAGTCACAGTCGGCACCATTCGTCGTCATTGACAGTCACAGTCGGCCCCGTTCATGGTCATGGGGAGAGGATGCCGGCACATTGCAAGGCGGACGCACACAATCGCACACTTTTGGCCTGTGCGGGGATGCTGGTTTGGCTAAATGTAGGGCCGATTCTAGGCAGCACCTGGGGGCCCAGGCAGCTTTCAGCTGGGGCCACACAGGGCAGACGTGGAATTTGAACACGCGGCCTTGCAGGTGTGAGCCACAGTATCGCCCTTCATTCCCCGGTGTCTTCTATTTAAAAAATGTGCTGGGATGCTGCCAACTCCCCACGCCATGCTTGTCGTCTTGTCATTTTGTCACATGCTTTGGCTCTGCTGTGATTTTCTGAGCGGGCCGCTAATGGGACCCAATGTTTACTGGGCGCTTTCCTGATGGGCGGTCCTCACTGGGGGGGTGGGGATCAACGGATCGTCGTCGCCATCTGTAGAAGAAGAAGCAGGTCTACGCCCCCTGGATCGGCGGCTCTGATTAGCCGCGGGCCAGCCTGGTGCCACCGTGTGCCGGGACATTTTGTGAAAATCTTTGCTGTCATCACTCCAGGATCTTCCTTGGTGGTGGGTGACCCCGCATTCATTCATGGGGGCTGTGTCACAAAACACGTGTCACATCCTGTTCCTGGGTAATTTCATGTGTATGTGTGTGTGTGTGTGGGGTGGGGGGTTATGTACATATTACATCGTGGGGACATTTTCTCCCCACAGTGTGATTAAAAACCTCTTGTTTTAACATTGTGGGGACCATTTTGCTGGTCTGCGACTACAATCAAAAAACAAAAAAAAATTTAGTGTTTTGTTTGGTTACTTATGCTTAAGGTTAGAGCTTGGTAGGATTTAAGGTTATTGTTGGGATTTAGAGTTTTGCCCATAGAAATGAATAAAGATATGAATACGAACGTGTATGTGTTTGCACAGTATCCATACATGTGTATGTATACTATAATGACAAGGCTATGACAAATACAGTGCCAAGCCCATATTTGCTGTGTTACACAGGGTGGTTTTAGTTCAGCACTGCTTCTTCGGGTGTATTTATGGATTTACGGCTAGGGCTGAGGTCAGTCTACGCATGGATCTAAGACACATCAATCTGTAAACTGCAAAGCTTCAGCTGTGTGCAGACCTGCTACCTCTCTTCATCCGTCTTAGCTGTATGCTCAGCTTCTCAAAGTAAAATATTCTCTCCAGGCCAGGAAGTGGATGTGGAAAAGGGTGATTGTTCGCCCGCTGGTCTCAGGGGGCGCCCTGTCACACTGTCCCCATCCCGTTCTCACCGGGCGGCTGACACAGACGCGCCGCCCAGCCACAGAGGGCAGCCCCCACAGAGGATGTGATCTCACTTGTTTCCCTTCCTCTTCTAGGACACACTGTCTTCTGAGTCAGCTTTTAACAATGACTAAGACAGAAGATGGCCTTTGCCTAACATCTGATCGGTTTATTGCCTGGAAAACTTTTTGGGGCCAGATTCCTAGAATGGCACGATGCCGTTTAAGGATAACACAATATTTGCTTTTAATGTGCGGTGACGGCATTGTGCTTTTTTATCATCTGGGGCTCAGTTTACACGCAGTACCCTGTTCGTCCTGTAGGGCGTTTTGGCTTCACGCGCTGGTCATATAGTAGCCAGCAGTGTGAGCTTGAACAAGCATCAGCAGGTCATGAGGCCAATTTCTGAACAAGCCTGTCACCCGATTCTTGTCATATTCATGTCAAATGCTAGTAGGCATGACTATGCAGGCCTCAGCATTAGTGGTAGATGCATGTGGAGGCTTTGACTGAAACTGATAACCAATATGTCTCATATTACCGATACCGTTAACAGCTGAGCTGCACAAATATGTAGTGAGACTGATGTTGGTGTCATTTCTTCTTAAGATTCTGTAAATGTTTGTAGCAACCAAATCATATAATGCAGGCAGTGAGACATCAGCAAAGCACCTCATCCTCCAGTACAGAAAAAAGGCAGATTGTCCAGTGCAGTCAGCTCAATTTTTTCTTAGTATTCATGGCATTAGCTCTGATGCTGCTAACTTACTATTGACTAAAGTTTAAATATTGGCCAGCAATATCTGCTGCGATTGACACATCAGACCAACGAGGACAAATCGATGTTTGCCGAATATTTCCCGATACCGATACATTGAACGATATATCGTGCGTCTGTAGTTCTGTGCTGTAGGTCTGCAGTTAGCATGCCAGTGTGTTTCATTTGGCGTGTGTGCCCGCGACCCGGGATTCGTCAGTCTGATTTCCCAAGATGCCCTGGGTGCGCTCTGTCCAGAAGGCGTCTCTAAAAGGATGCGACCCGGACAGTCTGTCCCCCGGGTGTCGTCTCCTCGTCCCCCCGCATGTTGCAGGGACGTTGCGGGTTCCCCCCTGCAGGACTAGTGCAGGTGGTCTGTCATCGTCTCCTGCTCCTTTCCTCCTCATCTGCGGTTTGTGGCCTGACACATTTTCTTTTTCCCTGACACCTTCAATGTATCGCAGACTTCTCTGTGAGTGAGTGTGACTTTCTCAGGATGCTCTGACTTTTTTTCCCCCCCCTAAAGAAGCCATTTTTAAAATTAATAATTTATTTTGCAGCTCTGCCTGCAGAGCTTGGTTGCAATTTCTCGCCACAGAGTGTCTGTTTATCTATTCATATCTCGTTATTGTCGTCCCACACTGACCGCTGTAGCCCCCTGTTGATTGGGTGGGGGTGGGGTGACAACAGCCGGGATTGGCTGGTTTCCTCGAGCGTGCGCTCAGCTGATCCAATCCTTGGATGAGGAAGTAGGGTGTGCTGATAAGGCTGTCCTGCCCTGGGCCCGGGGCCAAACACACCCATTCAGAGGTTAAGGTCCCCTCCTGTGCTCTTTTGTGTGTGTGTGTGTTTGTGTGTGTGTGTGTTTGAGTTTTATTCCGTACATGAACAGTGGCTTTTTTGTATGGCGAACATTCATGAATATGCACTGTCAAGTGCACTGAGTTCACATCGCGTCACGAGGAGTCGGTGCTACTGCCGCCAGACTGAAGCAGCAGCTTTCTCTTTGTTTTGCTCTGTGCTTATTAGCTTCAAAAAGAATATGGCAGCTCCTCACACACACAGCTGTACAGTGTCATCATTCGGGGTCGTCCGAGCCCCAGTGAGCGCCGTACTTGGGCTGGGCACACGCACGGGGATAAATTCAGGGTCAGCTGACTGGCATGAGATTTGTAATTTGAGACAAGTCTGCATACACTTACACGTATGTAAGAGTATTAGCTTGTAAGTAGTCTGTTGGGTTTGCAAACCGCCCCAACACTTTAGATGTAGCTAGTTTAGGTTTATAATGGAATAATATAGATTTGCCGTAAGATCTCTTGTGTGAGCGTGAGAGTCTGAATGCATGAAAGCTGGCAGCCCTGTAAATTGGGGTCTTATTCTGAGGAGGGAAGCGGTAGATTGCCTTAGGGCGGCACCCCAGTACCGCTGGATGTCATTCTGTTTGCCCTGTGATGGGTGTCTCCCCCACCGGGGAGGGGGGGGGGGGGGGGGGGGGGGGCGGTTTAGTTTTTCTTTTTTTCCTCCGTCTTCCTCCGTTTTTTTTCGGCGGCCTGCCGCTCTCCGTCCTCATGTAGCCTCTCTTGCTCGCAGCCGGGTGGCGCTGTGCTAGTCACAGGACCGTCATTTAGCCTCTGGCACACGCACAGGCGTGAGGAAAATCGACTCAGCCGGACGGTGGCAAAAAAAAACGGGGCCTTTTGACTCGATGGCGTTTCCGGTTCTTTCCGTGCACGTTTGCCATTTAAGACGCATAGCAGAACTATTCCTACACTGAAACAAATATTATTCTCTTAGGTTTACTCTCATCTTTGTCTTGTCCTTTCCTATCATTCATTAGCTGATAATAGAAAATAACTAGATAAATGTAGACATACTAAACCACACCTACGGCACAGTAATATCTAATCAGAAATGGCGGTATTGGTTAGACTGTGGGCCCAGGATCACTGCCTATTTTTACCAAATAAGAAGTTGTCAGAAAAAGCGAGCACAGGAAATTAATCACTCTGGCGTATTTAGAACTGACTCATCTCTGTGATTGTTTAGCATGATTTACAGTGTGGAGAGGTGAAGCCACGTGCGGAGCAAGCCTGAATATCTGATACCGTCCACCATCGTGGTGGTACACCCCTCTGGAACAGGTAGGCGTGGTACGGCCCGAAGAACACACAGACCAATCAGGGAGCAGCAGCAGGTCAGGGCAGTCCACTCTCCAGATGATGTGGAGCAACCACAGACCCCTAGTGAGAGTAACTGCCGGAAAGCTGGGCAGCCTGGGAATGCTGGGAAGGCGGCCCGCTATCCCTGGAAAGGTCACGGAGTAGGCGGCGTCTGGCCAAACTGTCTGCAGGCTCGATCCTGGAAAAACCTGGCCTCCTGGCCGACATAGCTGCAGGTCGCTGGAAGAGGACAGCAGTACACTGGATAAACAAGACATAATGGTTTTCTGACTTCATTCCACTGCAACTTTGTGCCCCAGCGTTAGCGGTAGCGAGCTAATGCTGCCGTTTTGCCGGTGTCTTCCGGCACAAATAAATAAAAGTCCACTGGGCCCAGAATGGCGTCTCTGTCCATAATGACCCCCCCACGTCTCTTCGTTTGTCATTAATATTTAACAACGTCAATTTAGCATTTTTACTGCCCTGTTTATTGACTGATCGAAAGTGGCGGTAGCATAAAAGACGGCCGATCGTAGGACACAGTTACTCTGAGCTTGTGTGACGGTGACCCTCTGAATGGGGGGTGGTGGGGGGGCATTTTTGTCTTACAGTGTCTAAACTGGAGTTCGTACCTGCAGTTCTGCTCTCTGCGGGCACCAAGCTTGAAGGAGAGTGTTTACCTTGCCGGAGATTACAGGCACACTGCGTCCCCAGGAGAAGGGGGGTGAGGTGGGGTCCATTTCTACTGCGCTGTCACTTACGACTTCATCGGGAGCTTATCTTCTGAATTGATTTTTTTTCCGAGGGGGGTGGGTATGAAGGTTTAGTGAAGGCTCTTAAGACAGGAAGGTTGAGTCTGCTTCCTCATAGCACCAGGAAGCATTGAGACAAGCCAATTTAAAGCCGGCGACTCTTAAGGGAAACGTGCGAGGAGGGACTAAAGAAATACGGCAGGCTGGAAGAGACCAACAGCTGCGAAAGCCATCACGCCCGCTTCTCTGTTGCGTTCCATAATTTAGCCGTGTGGTGGAAGCTTGTAGCTGCTTTCCCGAGTTTGTATTTATGCGTCGCGTCTTAATTAAGTGGATTGTCATTCCGCTCAGGCAGGTTAGCTGCCTTCTGTGAGAAGACAAGCATGAGATACCCAAGCTGAGGTCCCTTAACCAGGTCTTGTACAAATGCAGTATAAAATTTAATTACAAATACATAAAATATATGCAACGATAAAATGGCTACTGTCTCTGATATATGGATGCAGTGTAAGTGTTTTGCTCTGTGCTCCTAGTCGATATATCAATTCTAATTTAACAGTGTGTCATGTATTTTTTTTGTGTTAAGTTGCGCTTCTGTTTTTAAACTAGAGTGAGAGCTCAGGGTTATGCATGGATTTATGGACGTGGTCAGTCGCACAAAAGGGGGAAGTCTTGCATGACTTTCGTGCTCGAGCTGCCTTCTGGAGCTGTTCTGTCAGCTGACCGCTTCCAGCCAATAGGGTTGCACTCGGTTGGCACTCAGAAACATGCCACGGTAACCATTAGCCTGAGTGCTAACGAGTGTACAGGCTCGGGTATGGAATTTGTCCCACTCTCCTCTCTGTCAGACTGATAATCAGAAAAGGCTGCGTGGTTTTCATTCTGGGTCCCAAAGAACGGCCTCTCATGGTACCCGAACATCCGGTGTTTAATATTTAACCAGAGTCTGTTGTTCTGGAGGTGCTTGTTGACCTGCCTGCTTGCCTTCTTGGGCTCATGGATATTTTAATGGACCCTGGAGGCTGAGATGGAGCTAACATTTCAGACGGCCTACAATAACAGCATTTAATAACCGGCGCAGGAAGCAGTGCGGCCTACGCACTTGGCTTTTGGCTGCCCGTGAGCTCAGAGCGATCTGATAAGCGCGGAGCAGGGGGGAGCTGCTGGGGGAGGTGGAATGGGATTAATCGGGCTGTCCGACAGTTCCCCCCCACCTCCATAACACCTCGAGCCAGAACTCCACCCACGCCAATGCCATGAATAGGGATTATTCCTGGAAGTTCCACCTTTTCACATCCCCAAGAGATGCACTTTCTGGGCCAGATTAGGCCATAACTGGTTGCGTTTTGGAGGCCCTCCTGGTGAACCACTGAGCCATAAGCAAAGAGCTGTTAGAGCAAAATATCCAGGCTCCCCTGCCCTTGCTCCCCCCCAATCCAATTTTATGTATAATTTTATTTATTCAAGTGCCCCTGTGAAGAACTGGGCCTCCCGAATCTGCCAGGGTATCCTTTCCCTCTGTTGTCCCTCAAAATTTCGATTGGTTAAAAAAAAGTAAGTTCCTTTGGATAAAAGCGTGGGCTAAATAAGTAAATAACAAAATGACTGCCTTACTCTTATTGATGTCGACCTGTCCCCCTCCCACACAGAAAAGCTTTCTTCTTTTTGATAAAAAGAGTTTTATTCTGTCCCTTCAACGTTGCCTTTGATGTTCTGGTGATGTATGAATGCCTACTGAGCAGGAAGCAGACAAAAACGCCCATTCTGTGTCGAAACGCAGGGCAGACTTTGTTTGTTTGTATCGATGGCTGGTGTTTCTAGGGCAAATGCTCTTTTTGAAGCTTGGTTTAAATTTTAATGTTAATTTATAGTTCTGGGCTACTTGCGTTAAACCTTTGAAAGTCAGTGTTTCTGAACTAATCGCTTCCCTCTTTTCTTGTGTCTGAGTAAATGCTCCCGGTTCATTTGTCACATTACCCAGTAACTTTTATGTTTTCTGTTATTTGCTCTGAGCTGTGAGTCAAAAAAAAAAAAAAAAAAACCCAGGATATTCTGTATAGCAGTGAACCAAGCCTCAGTCATCAGACACTGGGGAGGTCTTGTTTATTTCTGCTATTGTTAAAAGTGGATTGCGTTTTCTTTAAAGATTACAGTATATAAAAGCTAAATTGTTTTATGTTCAACCCACATTGAAACAGGGAGTGGTGTTGTTATAGTGGGCAGCCGAATGGAACGGTTGGGGCTGTAATATATTTTGGTTGTAGGGTACTTTGTGTGCAAACCCACCCCGGACTGGATGCAGCTGAATATATGTGAGCGACTGTTAGCTATGGGGCAATATGTTTTCCTGGTAACCTGATGTTTTAGAGGAAACAGATGTTCAGCTGGGAAGTTTAAGAGAAGCGGCATTTTCAGGCGGATGGTAAATATTCGACGTGAACTCTAACACGTTCCGACGAGAGGTAACCAAAGGCCAACCGGGCGGATTGTCCCTGTAAATTTCCAGCCTGAAAGCCTTCTGGAAGTCATGTATTTTTAATGTCACTGGATCGCTGTGTATGTTGGCGTGTCTTAAAAGCATGTCTAGAATGACAAACACATGTGTTCGTGCTTGGCCGCTGTTTAAACTACAGTGCTGTTGATATGGTGATGTAGCTTAGCGGTTAGCTCCATCCAAAGGGCCTTGTCTGGCTGAGTACTCCTTCGGTACAGAGACACGGATCTGTTTCGGGAAGTGGACCTGACATTATTTTCGGCCTGAGCGCCACTGGCACGGTGCCGAGTCGCGACCTCGCAGAGCTCATGCGGCGGCCCCGTTTGTTCCGGAATACGTCCCCATCACGTGGAGAATCTGGGTCTCCGTCAGAACCGTTCGCCAGGGGAGTGGCACTTGATTAAATCCGGTATTTCTGGAGCTGCCGTGGGAGAACCCCCACCCCTCCTGCCAAGAACGAATTGAATCTTATAATATATGCGCTAAATTAATTTGTCCACCTATTACGAACAAACGCCCCCACCCCCCTTGGGAGCCTGATGTGTGACTCTATTACGCAGTAGGTTCCTGTCTTTTGGAATGTTTGTTTTAACCTTTAGAATGAGCCATGCCAATGGGGGTGGGGGGGGGGGGGGGTGATGTGATAACATCAAATCCATGTCAATGGGACTCTGAGCTACTTCATGTTTTCCAGGTTACTGAAAGGCTCCTATACTTGGCTAATTAGTTCAATTCTTCTTGCGTTTTTACTAGTTTGTTTTCTTGATTGAAAGACTCATCCGGCTGTTTCGAATTAACATTAGTGACACATGCATGGTTATAGGAAACTGACCAATCAGCACGCAGCAGTAATTTAAATTATAATATACAAACCCTGTCCTAGCTCATGGTGCCCCCCTGACATGGAGTAGGTGGTCACCCTACTAGCCTCCTTGAGGAGAAGAGTGTTGTTTGCTCAAATCAACCTGGGGCTGTAGAGGCACCTGGTCGCCTGTAGAGGTCACTGTAAAGTGGTGGCACTTAGTGTAACACGATGAAACCCTTTCCCTACTGTGATGTCCACTTTGCTTCCTACTGGGTCCATTTCTTCTCCTCCTTTACTGTCCTTGTCTCCCCCTTCACGTCTTCACTTTCGGCACGACTTTCTGCTCACTGGCCCGGAGGATTATGCTTCCGGATGTCATCCGAGCTGGCTGAGGGGACGGTGGGCGGCAGGCTGAGTGCCTCAGCGAGAGGGAGAGGCCACCACAGGAAGCCCACACCTGAATCTCTGCCTGTTCTGTACACATATAGGGGAGAAATCAGCCTGTGCTGGTTCAGTGATCTGCAGATGATCATTCATAAGGATGAGTTCATTTTCGGTCCCCATGTGGCTGGCTGTTCATGCCCATGCTTCCGTTTCCATCTGAGTAAAAAGTGATAAAGAACCTTTTCAATATGTAAATGTATGAATATATTTCAGGATTGTTGGCAGGGTGACACACACAGGTGTTATGTCGTGCCCTTGCCTGACATGGTACAAGTCTCACTGTGGCTTCTCTTTGTCTCTCTTGTGCTGGATATTCTTGAACTGTTGTAGAGATTAACCTGATCGCAGCGAGAGGGCAAGGTTTTGTTCAAGGTTAATAGAGCAAGGACGTGTTGTGCCTCGAGGGTTGCTGTGGAGTGTGGAGTATGATTTTTTTTTCCTCGTTTGAAGCCTCCGAGGATTCTGGGTGACTGCTTGAGTTTACGTCGACTCCACCAGCTATCACACGACTGTATCGCAAGAGGCTCGATCTTTCGTCACGACAACTAGGGACGGCGTTCTGCCACGGGAGGGCAGGCCGGTGTCGTGCCATTGGCTGTGTTGTGCCTGCTGCTTGCGGCCGATGTTCTGGGCGATTCTGTGCCAGCTCGGCCTTATGGATGGGTCTCCGGAGTCGGAGCTGGACCGACGCCTCGCTCTGTGGCCATCTGGAGCAGGTGCACGTATCTTCGCCGGAGAGCACTATCGAGAAACGTGCAGAGCCTCCGGGCTGATCCCAATCTGTCCTTGATGATCTGCTTTAAATTGTTTTGGTGAATCGCAAAATACTGTACTTTACGGAAAATGATGTTGATCTTCATGTTGGTGTAAAGCTATGACATGGCTGGGGTGCCCGTTCAGGTTTGGGACCTGAAGCGGTGTTCATCTAGCCATGCAACTAGATATCAGTCATCTTTTTGGAGAACAGAAGAAATTCCTGTTAATATGTCTTGTGTTACTCTTAATTTGCATATATTCTAATGTTAAATTTTGTTTTTTTTTCTGAGCAGATAAGCACTCACTACCCAGATAAATAGCCTTAAACATTTTCTTCAACTGCCTAAGAATTTTACACGGTCCTGGAGTAATGAATGTCTATATTTAGATATACGATGGGGTATGCTTCGTAAAATCAGGATGGTAAAATGAACACAGACGCTACAACGGATGCAGAGGAGTACTATCGGCCGTGGTAGAATGCACATGACGTTTAGGGGGTCAGTCATCATCTTTGTTATCGTTAAAACGTTCAGTTATCAGTGTGGTCAGTTATCTGATTATTTTATTCAGTTATCACTGAATTTGTTGTCAATTATTCTGATATGTAAATATAGCCATGAGCTGGCAAGCTAATTAATTTAGACATTAAGAAAGAAATAGTTTCCAAGCGAGAAAGTGAAAAAACCGTGGGAGATCTAAGTGCTGAATATGGTTTGGTTAAATCATCGATCAGTACTGGGGTGGACGGTATAAACAGTGTGTATATGTGTGTGTGTGTGTGTGTGTGTGTATTCTCATATTGGTTTTGGAAATGCTTCTCTTCATCCCTGCCTCTTTTCTGCTGTCTTGCTGATCCTGGCTGTGTTGAGTCTGAGAGGACTTGATTTTCTTTCTCTTTTTCTTCCTTTTTTTGGCACTCACAAAGGCTTACGTGTGTTAAGCCCTAGACAGCCGTGTAATACGCTCCTCGGAGCACATCGAGGCGAGCGCGTAAATCAGGCGAGCGCATTCGCCGACGCCGCCAAGGTGCCCCACGACTGTGTGTTACGCTCTTAAATCACCTTTATGTCGGCTGTCGGGGGGTCACACCGCGGGGAATGCGAAGGCGCGACACCTCGTCTCCCAGCCGTCGCGGTGCTCTGCAGCCGGAACCCCGTGCTCGGCAGCGCCGGGAATCCAGTCGCCGAGAAATCTGAGGCGGCCGCGGGGTCTGTTAGATCATCGCCATAGCAACCGCTCAGAACGCGCGCGGCCTTGGGATTCCTTCGCTGTGCAGCATTTCCAGGTAGATGAATCCTGGGCTTTTTTTCCTCTGCTCTTCGATCAAAGGCACGGAGTGAGACTGACGCCGTCGTTCTTGGCGTCGTGAAAGAACCACCGCCTGTTGCTCCCCGATGTGGCTTTAATATGTGATCTATTTTACATGTAGCATCAAAACGCTGTCGGAACTTTCGAAATTAAATTATGTTAATGTATAATTTTGTGGCTTCTGTGAAAATGGAATGGAATTATTTAATAATCGGTACCTTTTACATATAACCTAGCTTTCACCACACGTCCTACTCCTCAGGTCACTCTGCCTTTTGACTGATTGGTGATCCTGTTGGATGGGGGGGGGGGATCCACCCCTCAGGCTCATGTTGGTCACTAGCTGCATTCTGACCCAAATACAGTTGAATCCCCCCCCTCCCACAGCTAGGAAAATTTTACCTTTGGTGGATGCAGTGGACCTTGGCTTTATGTCACCGATGGAATTTGGCCTTCAGGAAGCAATTGCTCAGGAGCCCTACCCTAGATCGCACTCTGCCAGCTGCATGACCACACAGGAGCAAAGTTCCCTGCCCCCATAGCCCACTAACGGCTCTCCAATCAGATGTTCTGATCCGCTGCCTGTCTGTTCCTCTCCCCAGGTGAGCATCGCATTTTAAGGCATCCTGGATCATCCCGCAGGAGAGGATGCCCTACCAGCGCTGATTCCTCACCCTACCTTGGCAGCCTGTGTCGTCTGAGTCTTCATCCCGGCTCATCTGGCTCATACCCAGCCCCGCCCGAGTGTGTCCCCCCCCCCACCGTGGGAACAGGCACGCGTGGGCCGAGGTATGTGAAGAGGCTGGGACCTCCGAGAGCCAAGCCCGCCTAGCACAGCACGGCACCGGACAAAACCCTGGTCTCACGGACTATTATGGGCCTGGAACTTCGCTCGTAGTGAATCGCGGCTCGTCCAGGAACTGTGAGTCAACCTCCCCTTCACCCTACCCCCCCCACTCCCACCAAAGCAGTGTCATGTGGGGATGTAAACAGGAAGAGCACAGGGTGGCAGGGCGGGCAGTAGCTCTGGGGCCAAGCAGACCCATTTCCCATAATGCTCAGCTTGCTCATTTCGAAAGCCGCTGAAACAGGAACTCTTAGAACGATCACAATAAGGAAATGGAAATCTGGCGTTATTTTCATATTGTGTACGCCAGCGCTTTGATCCTTTATTTTCTTTCTGTAAACAGTGCCGTTGTCCCTAGACAACGTGGTTTTGCCTTCTCGGTAACTCGTGCTGCAGTTTTTGTTCTCCTTTTGTTTAAAAAAAAAAAAAAAAAAAAAAACACAAGGAATACGGGGGTGCCATTGTACGCCGGGCATGGCCAGCCGGGTGTGGGGATGCTGGACACGCCCTCACCCTGGCACCCCCAGAACCCTGCCTGAAAGGGGAGGGGGGTGGCCAACAAACGCATCACATTAACGTATGTTCCACATAGAGTGACCTCCTGTAATATCCCAGAGCTTTAGTTCGTGAGTTTGTGGTGAGCACCAGGCCTGGGGCATCAGTGTTGTAGCAAACACATTTCCACCTCAGTAGCTGAGTGGGCTTGACCCCTAATGGTGCAATTATGTTAGTGGCCATGTTTTGGTGAGTCTCTATTTTGCTGCTTAGCGTGTTGGTTCATTTGCAGTGGGGGCGTATATCATGTAGTATACGGTCATCCCATATACATATACATATGTGATTTTCAGGGATATGTGTCTTGGTTGAGGGATCTTTCCTGAGGCACTTATAGAAGCGTTCTGTGACTAATGTTGAACACTTGAGTCGCACAGTTAATGCAGCCCTATAAGCTGTGTGAATGCTAGCTGCATTTACTTGCATACGTCTGGACCGCACTAAACACGGCCTTCTTGACGCAATGGGAGCTGCATTGCTGCAGTGAGAATGGGACGCCGGGGCTTTAAGGACCGGGGTGTGTCTGACACAGCTCTCTGCAGACTACATACATTTTTTTCAGACCCTGCTGATTTCCGGAAGCATGAGGCGAAGAACTCTGCATTGCGTTAATTAGCGTTCACATTTGCAGAGTATAAAAGCTTGTTTCAGACATGTGGCTATTGCACGTGGCTCGTGTTCAGGCTGATCTGCATACAGCCACCTGCACGTGTCAGATAGCAAAGCATGTACTGTAATTAATAACATTCACAATGACGATTGTTCGCATATGGGGAACAGGTGCTACAGTGGGTAGGGAATTTCAACCTGAACTGGATTGCCCACTCGGATTCTTCTGTTGAATCTTTTGGACACATTGAATGAATTTCAATTAAATTTGAAGTTGTCAGTTTGTAAGGATTATTTCCTTTTAAGGGAAAATAATATTTAGTGGGGAGTATAAATGGATTGCATTATTATGCTTGCATGGCTGCATGCATGATTCTATGAGGGTGTGCATGTCTGAAAAACGCGACCTCGGTCACTACAGCCGGGCTGCACAGGGCCCAGGAGTTCTGCTGGAATGCGTTCGTTCCCTCCCGACACGGCACAGGAAGACCGCTGCCCCGACAAGCGCAGGAAACGGCCCCCGTCGCAGGGCAGATGGAGGACGGCATGCATCCTCTGCAGAAACCCGCAGGAAAGAGAACCTGGATGATCCAAATACCTAGAAGCACAGCAAGCCGAAGGGATGTCGTGCTTGCAGCGCCAGGGAGCGACACGTATACCTGCATTGGACTGCTTAGCATAGCATGGTTGCACTCGCGTTGGATATCAGGCTTCAGCTGTGAGTGACTGATGGTGCACTCTGAACAGACTGTGCTGCTGTGGATTGGCCACTCCTGTGAAACATACTTCAGCCCCCCCCCCCATGGTATACTTTTAGGACCCTGGCTGTATCATGGATCCTCTGTGTCTCTGCACCACCCATCCAACACAGCAATAGCTGCATGACACAACAAGAGGAAGCTGAACTTTGCTTCTGTTCAATGAATCGGAATGAATGCCCTTTCCATCTGTGCCCAGATTGATTGATTTCTCCTCAGACCCATAAAATGCTGACAGGACCAAAATCCGGCAAGGGATATCGAGTGATTATGCTCCTCTAAGCAGAGCCCTATGTCCTGGAATGGAGTCGTCTCGACAGGATGGGGCTTTCTAACCTAGGGTGTGTCCCACCCACCACTTCGGCCCCATTATCGACTGCCCCCTCCCCC
>JAODLC010000045.1:5574366-5584395 GCA_026781145.1 Hippopotamyrus pictus | reverse complement strand
CTCCCCCCCCCCCCCCCCATCTTATGCTGGTATCTGCTGCTGAATTCACAATTTGTGGCTAATTGTTTGTGGCTGCCCGGTCCAGGATGTGAGGACTGAATGTTTCACTTCCTGTTTCTGAGGGGAACTCAGTCCCGACAGGCCCGTGTAACCAAATGGCCCTTGGAACTGCAGTGTTATTTTACCTGCCGAGACAATCCAGCCCGGCACAGGGCAGATGATTATACCACTGCTCTCGAAGGTAAAGGCCTAAGGTACCCAAGTACAACCAAAAGACCGAAAAGATTTATGGTCATACAGCCTTTATTTTCAGCAACAGCTGTGGTCATTTCCTTAGAGATCCATAAATATGTACAAACAACAATGCTGTTGTGCGTTTCCTGAGAATCGCAGTGGGCCCACGGACCTGCCTGTGGATCTGGGCGTATCAGACGCTTGACAAAAGACGTCATCTCTTTCCCGCCCTCTCTTCTAGCCGCGTTGCTTGCGTCTGCGCAAACCCACCGGTGGCAGGGTCGCACATGGCCTGTGGCTCTTAGGGAGCACATTGTGTATTTTCTCAGTGGGGTGGGTAAATCCTCCTTCTGTTGGTTACGGTTGCCAGGACTTGGGATCTGCAGTTGTTTAGTGGTGCCAGTGTAGGCACAGGGATGAAGAAACGAGCAGACACTTTGCAGAAATTGCAGCCATTGTGGTTGACCTCACTCGGTCAAAAGGTCCTGCAGTCAGTCTTCCCAAGCCAGTGTGGGATCGTCTAGCCAACTCTGCCGTGACGATTCTTAATCTGTCTGCTTGATCCCTTGGCACTACAGACGGTGTCTGTTTAACCAGAAATTCATTTTCCTCCTCATCAAAGTTCTCATGCTGTTGTGGCTCATTTCAGGAGCGGCGTGGGTCTGGTCATGCCTGCGATGGGGGCTGGTCCGCTAACATAAACCTCAATCCAAGGAATGGAAGTGTCTTCCTGTCATATCCAAAAGGAAGCATGCGGATTGATAGCACTTCCTTTTTTTGGGGAGAGTCGGCCTCAATGAACCACGCATCTGCTTAAAATCCATGGCTACCAGTCTGACACCCTCCCGCAAAGTCTGTTAACTTGCCAGACTGACCCTTTGTGCCAATACAGGCAGGCTTCTTCCATTTGAGATGCATCCCGTTGCATGCGAGATGAGTTATAGCATGGGATCACAGACATAGTCGAGGTTGCGTGTGTTCCTGGGGGTTTGGCTGTGATATACCGAGGTTTAGGACACTGGTGAAGGCTGTACACGTAATTGGCTTCCCACTTTGTCCTTGGCTGTACAGTTATTTTCTGGCAACTGTTAAAATTATATACATAAATAATGGCCTGTTCAGATTGCAGCCTGGAATCCATCTGTGTCTGTAATTGCAGCTGGGTTCATTGTACGCTGAAGGGATGAATAGCGATGATTTATTTGGAGATGGGGGGGGGGGGGGGCAGGTGCGAAAAGGCTCCTGTTTCTGAGTGAGCTTCTGGAAACCACCACATCACCCTTCTGCAGATTTTATTTTGTGTCTTACTTCAATCCTGAGCTCCCTGTTAGCTGTAAGGCTAATCTTCAGATTCAGTGTTGTCGAGCAGATTGCCTCACTTATTTGGGTGCTCGCCTCACTTACAAAACATTTATGAAACGTGCCAGATAGGCCACGTTTGATCTTTGTCCTGAAGGTGTCCCTCGTAGGCGGTTGGGAAGTGTCTCTCTGCTGTGGTTTCCCAAGCGTCAAACATCAAACTGCAAACAGACACACTGGAATTTTAAAAGATGATGTCAGTATGTGAGTAAGATTGCTTTTTGGTGCAGCACTGGTCGTCTCTGTTGCCAGGATGGTGGTGTTATTGTACCTTGTGCTATGCGGTATTTTGAGTGTTTTTTTTTGTTTTTGTTTTTATTGTAATTCCATTTTGTGCTGAATGTGCACAACCTGGAAAACAAATGCAGATGACCCTCACGCATTCCTAGAAATTACGCTCGGTGCGCCATAAATCTGCTGTGATTCCTCCCTGTAACGTCGACATCATTGAGTTGTCAGTGGCAGTAGTCGTTGGCACGGTGCCAAAGCTGCTTCTCGAACCCAGGGCTTGGGAATTTCAAGCCTGCATCTGCTACGTGCTTGTGAAGTTTGCATACTCTCCCTGCTTACGCCTGGGTTTCCTGCTGGAGTTTAGAGGTATGCAGTTAAGCTAATTCCCATCGCTAAATAGTCCATTGTGTATTATTGTGTGTGTGAGTCTATGTCCAGTGATGGACCAGCATCCCATCTGGGCTCGAGGATATGCTGCAGGATAGGAAAAGCTACTGAAAGATAGATGGACAGTATTCGCATTAGCGAATGTTCTCTGGCAGCGGTATCGTATCAAAAGTGTCTTACACGGTAGCGGTGCATTTGAGCCAACGCTGATGTGCATCTTTCCCTCGTCTCAAGTGCCAGGTCACTGGCAGGGAGCTCTACTGCTCTTAAATCATTCGCTCAGTCAAGATGAGTAACGATAGTCAGGAATTAAATGGGTTCCCCCACCCCCGCCCCGACACAGGTGTCCCGCAGGCGGCTTTGGATGGGCCCCATCTGTTCGATACGGGAGATGGCACCCATAGGACACCTCGCCGGGCCGTGGGCTGAGCTCTGTCTCACGGTGCTTCACTGTTTCCCTCGGCAACTGATTGATTTACGAGTGGACCTCATTCCCTGGTGGAGAGTCCGTTTGTGTCGCCTCATGGCTCCCCGGGACGTGCTTGGACCTACGATGAGCCGACTGGCCCGGAGAGACCCATCATCTTGGATGTGGGGTGGGGCTACCTGAACCTCCAGCTGATCCCGAGCCACCTGGCCCAAGTTCACTCCTGCTGGGGCTGGAAGGTTCCGAGCTGAAATAATGAATTGATTAATGACAACGTGTTCGACAGGACCAGTCTGGACCGGTCCAGACTGGCGTCAGGCTGCCTGGTGTAGCAGGTCGCTAAACACAATAGCGGTGGGAAATGAAGCAAGGGAACGTGATGAGCAGAGCGCTGAAGTGCTCGTTACCGTTTAGTCAAGCGTGAACAATGGTTTCGTAGGCAGATACTCTGCTCTGTCTCGTTTATTTCCGCGGCGGCGTCGACCGTTAGCAAGTAACCTCTCGCTTCATCTCAGCTGCAGTCGGCCGAATAAGGTGGGAAAGTGGCATGGCGATGAACTGCGTTGCTGAAAGTCTTGGATTAAGGCAGGCCAATTACTGAAGCTTCAGTTCCGGTCGTCGGCGGCAATGTGAGACGTAAGGCGGATCATTGTGGAACGGTGTATCGGTCAGTGAGAGAGATTCGGTCCCACATTTTTTTTTCTTTTTTTTTTTTTTTTTGATCAAAGCCCGGCTCCCCGACATATTCTGTGCTCTGGAAGTGAAGTGTCCTCGATGACAGGCTGACCCACGGGGCGTATAAGTGTTATGCTTTAGTCAGAATCACTGTTCAAAGCAGGGGATGAGCAGGGGGTACATTTTGACTGTCAGCAGAGTGTGGGATGGCTGAGTCGGATCCCGCTAATGTCCAGAACCCTGGCAGATAACTGCAGATAAAAAGGGAAGGATGTCTGGAACGAGAGTAAGATAGGCAGGACTGAGCACAGAGCTGAGGCTGGCACTGGTGGGGGGGGGGGTCAGGCTTTTAGAACTCACTTCCCTCTCTCTGTTGGCCTGCTCCCAGGGGTGGGGGGCTGTCTGCTGGACACCCTTACTGTCTCTGCTGACCTCTCACCCTTGGCTGATCATTGAGAGCTTATGAGTCAGTGTACTGCTGACTTCAGCTAGCCCACCCAGCATGTAGACCGCCAGACCCTCGCATTATGGCGCTGACTCAAGGGGTCAGCAGGAGGAGTCAGCTGACCCGAAGGGGCGGGGCTCTGGCAATGTCCAACGGGCGTTCCCGACACATGCTGAGCGCTGTGGAATGTACCAAGTGAGTCAAAAGTTTAAAAGATTATTAATATAAATACACCCTAAGTGAAATAGAAGATGGATGATGCAAATACATTAAAATGTTTCACTTTGGGAACGCAGCTGCTTGTTTGTTTATGAAAGTCTTTTCACATTAATGGCTGCATTAAGTGACTTTTTCCATATATTCCCGGTGTCCTGAATGAGTGGTTTGTGCCAGATTAGCTTCATGAGATAATGATCAGTAGGAATTTCCACTCCATCAAGGTCCCAGTGGGGACCCCACCACTCACCTTTGGGCTGGCGTCTGGCTCGGTGGGTCAGGACCCAGTTCCTGTGATCGGAAGTTCGTCAGTTCGAATCCCATGCTCAGTGGAGTAACCACATCTCTGTTGGGCCCTCGGCAAGGTTCTCGACCCCCGGTGGTGCTGTATGGTGGCTGACCCGGTACTCAGAACACAGGCTTTGCTCCCATCTCAGCATGGGGTGTGTTTTAATCAGAACCGTGATGCGTGAATCGCACGCGTGGCGGCTGAAGTGGGGGCGTCGAAATGTGGTTCACCGACTTCTAGATGGAAAACCCAGCGCAGGTTCGTTCCAGACTTTTCCTCAAGGATTAGCAAAGAGGCTCTGTGACTAATAAGAATAATCAGGCCAAAGCACAAAAAAAGCACAAGAACGAGCGGAAGAAAGCCGCCATCTGTCAGGCCTTTTCCGCATTAATGAGGTTTTCTTTCCTCTAGGCTGGTCAGCTGAGGCGCTATAGAGGCTGCAGGCGGCGTTTTGGCTGCAGGTATTTTTCTAGATCTTGCTTGATATTTGGCTTGTGTGATTTATTTGTTTTCTCTCTGTACCCTGAGATGCCTTTTCAGCTGCCTTTAAGGTGACAGTCTCTGCTAATTCAGGCGCTCAGAGCCCCCATACTTATTCCAGCAGTATTTCTAGACTGAAATAACCAATCAGAGGAGGGGCACGGGCCCTGCACGTGTGGTTTTTCCCTGTGAGGTACTGCACTCTCCCTCTCCACCTCGATCCATCATGCCTGTACTGCCAGATGCTCCCATTTGGCTGGATTCTAGCGATGATTTTCTTCTGTATCGTGTCTTGAAAACGAGCCATATGTGACCAGACGACATGCAGGCCATAAATCCTGGCTTGCGGATCTCTGTTTCAACGCGTCAGCGATTCTTTAACCTCCACGTCGCTGTGTTCATTAATGCCAAGTATGCCTCTTTTCTATCCACCTGAGTGATGGAGTGAAATATTCCTGTCGCTGTCGTTAAATCGTCCAGCTTTGGTCGGACGTAACAACAGCGTGACTGAACTCTGAGCTTAACAGTTGCCGTCTTCTGGTTCTGTCTGGTTTAGGGGTGATTCTAGGTGGGGGGGTGGGGCATAATTCATGCAGACGGGCCAAGCTCATCATTAGCCAATGATATGTTTTGAATCGGTGACTGACAGGAGGCTGGACCAATCAGCTTTCAGCCATGCCGCTGTATACGCCCCTGCTGTTTTGCTATGCGGTTCTGTCCTGATACATAGTCACACCGTTTCCAGGAAGAGCTTCGTCGAGTGTCAGGATTGACACTGTGATCCTCTCCCAGGTGGCAGTCCCCAGAATCAGTGGCTTCCAAAATTCTGTAGTTTGCAGGTCACTCACACCCAACGAAATGGCGTGGGTGGGCCCCCAGTGCCTGCGTCCACTTCACATCAAGCACGTCATTTTGCGTGTGGGGTTTAAAACGCCGAAGCCAATGTTTTAAGTAGAAGGGAGGTGGTCACTATAATCATGAGCTTCATCAAAATACAGCTCCGTCCTTAACAGCTTTCAGAAGGAAGACTAAGTCAACCCAGGTGGTAGCATCATCCATCCATCCATCCATCCATCCATCCATCCATCCGCCTACCTGGTCAGGGTCATTGAGTGCCCGGAGCCTGTCCCAGGTAACAGAGGACACCTCTTGGATACTATGTAGGTCTATCAAAGTGACGTAAAGGATGTGATGTGAATCTCGGTTGATGGTGAAGGCTCGAGCTGTGGGTGGGCACGGTGATTAAGCACCATGTTAGGTGCCCCCTGTTGCCATAGTTGCAGGTCCAATCCCAATATGACCTGCCTCTATCCGCTCTGCGCCCTGAGTCTCCCCCTCGGTCACCGCTGGGTTTCCGTTCGTTTCGGGGCAGCTGGCAGCCTCCTGGCACCCCCACCGCGTTTACCGCCATGTTTGATACAGCCAGCCCCCCCTCCTGGGTCACTAATGAGCCGTAGCTTATCTAAAGCTTTCCTTTTTAGTTCCTTTACTTCTTCATTTACTTCATTTGCTTCAGTGTGTAACCCCCTAACCGCGAGTCTTTGCACGAGAACATTGAGTGCTGATGGTGTTCGTAGTCTGGCAAACACACTAATCCTTATTTATTTATTTTTTAAATAATTAGATTGTGGACTAATTACTGCTCCTCTACATGTGTCTACATGGGGTTAAGTCCACCCCTAGCAGAGATTTTTTTTTTTAATCACTTTTATTTATTTATTTTTACACCGGCAGTTTTCAGGACGGCCTGTTCTGAGGGCCAGCTGTGTGGTTTGCAGAGAAGTCCTCACCCTCGCCTTTCTCATAACGTCGTACATGGTGCCAACGGCACACCACGCACGCCCTGTGAATGTGTGGCATCCGTGAGGCCCTCTCAGGAACGGCAGCGCACCGTGTGAAATGATGACCCCCTGGGGCCTCTGGAACGGCGTCAGGCTGGCAGAGCCCGTGTTCAGGTGGCCGGTCCTCGGGGCGTCAGGCTCCCGCTCATTACGCCATTGCACCTGGCGGGTGGGGGAGGGATCAGGGGCAGCTCGAGGGGCGGGGCCAGGTAAGGCTTTGGCTCCTGTGATGTCTGCGGGTGGGGAAAGGAGCAGCGCTATTTTGATACGGTGTACTGAACCGAATTACCATAATTAACGATCTCCTGCACCTTCCCAGAACATTGCAGGTCCAAAATTGTTTGTCTTTAGACCAAAAAAGGGGAAGATGGAAGCAGTCGGTGACAGTTTCAGGGCCGTGTTGAGATATAGAACCTCCTCTTCCTCCTCTCTGGTGCTCTCTCTCTCTCTCTCCCTCCCTTCCGGTACCAAGGTTCTTTATTTGGATGCCCACAGGGAGGCTGACTGCTGATGTGGAGCGGGTGACCAGGTCTGTTGAGTCCCTGGGTCCTTGTGCAGGAACTGCAAAGCTCCTCGCAGCCTGTAGAGGGCAGCAGAGACACACTTTCTAATTGGTGTGGTGTGATGCTGCAGACCGTACATACCCTGTACATACCATGTACATACCATGTACATACCATGTACATACCCTTACACGTGATCTGAGGTCTCACTGGTACCAGCCCGATCTCCCTGGTGGCATCTCCTCCCTGAGCAGACTCTGGTCCCTGTCAGCCGGGCCGGAGAGTGGTGGGGGCGGAGGATCCTTCTTCCCATCCAGATGAGTTTTCTGCCATGTTTACGCCCCCCCCCCCCCCCTAATGTTCCCATAACCCGGGTCGACCACATCATCTTTGTTTCTGTTTTTCTTCACGTTACTCTCTTATTTTTGGAGTCCCTTATGACCTGCTCATGTCCTTCCAACCCAGAGGAAAGCATGTCCAGTTCTGGAAAGTGCTGCGAGAGGATAGACGGCTCCAGTTAATGTTTCTGTACCATCCTAACGTGACATCATCACCGGAGGCACACGGATCCCGAGGGATTGCTCTTATGGGCGAGAAAGAGAAACAAATTCCATACGGTGTCTAAAATAACATTTAAAATGAGGGGGTGTGTGGTCCTATTATGTTGCTCTGGGGGGTGGCTTGGCATGTTCACCTTAGATTGTAGGACCAGCTTGTCCAGTCACCTGACTTCCGGCCTGGCTTCCATTGCACTCCCACCCCCATCCTCATTGGATGAGATTGTCCATCTTATGGGGTTGTTGTGCATCTGGGGCAGATTGATGTACCAATGAGGGATCATTTCCCTGTGAGACGTATGTGGGTCTGTCCTGGCACTGCCGGCATTCATTGGCTCTGTGCTCCAAGTGGGCGTACACCAAAAGGGGAGTGGTTGGGGGGGGGGGGCGTGGCCCAGAGTCGATTTGCATATCTGGCTCCTCCTTAACATTCCCCTGACTCACAACTGGTGTTTTGGCCTCCTGTTTACTGGCAATGATTTGTTTTGTTTTGTTTTTCTGGATATGGCTGTTTGAATGGTAGGTTAGATAGTGGGGAAATGTCTTGTAATTAGTCTTTAATGAGTTTAAGACAAAAGGAGAACATTATCAAAATCATTATCAAAATCGTGCTTTCCTCTTTTATAACAAATTAATGTATTGAGATTTCCAGTGTGAGGACAGATGTTTTGAGATTCGTTTTGTAAAATGCCAAGTGCACTTTTTATGCTAAATTGATTGTGATTTGAAGTAACGAGAGTAGCGACACTCTGGTTTGTCTGTAAGGTTTGCGTGCCCTCTAGTGGGCCTTTTTGGAATTGCAGCGGTTTATCTTATGAGTTTAATATACTTCTATTGGCTATTGGCTTCTATTTATACACGTGTATATTGAGGTTAAACAGAAGTATAACTGCTGTGCTCAGTTCCATTCCGATAAACCTGTGGGAGATGAAATTCGAGAAAGGCTTTGGACATTTTTCATTCATAATTGGAGTATTAGGGAATATCCACGGTTACGGTAACTTCTGTGTCATTCTGTCACGCTTCTCTCTGTTCTACTCGTTCCTGTATAATGACATCATTTTGTTGTTGCGCGTGGTCTGGTGTAATGGTTACAGGACGGACAAAGTAACGGAAACTCCAACATGGAAAGAAGTTTCATTTCGAAGTGTCCACATGACATGCAAATGCAGCTAAGAAGTGAGTCACATTAGGATGACTGTTAATTAGCAGGATGTGTGGGCTGCGTAAGGCCTCCGACAATCAGCACTTTGATATATGAGATTCCAGAGCACCATAAGGCAGCCAACGGAGCTTCTGATAGGCCAGAACCGGTGCCTAAACTGCAGGTGCATCGGTCACGAAATCTTTATTCTCACCACTGTGAAAAATTCCAACAGGCTACACTACAGACCAATAGGGCGTCGGCAAAGAGGAACAGCGACCCCAGGGTGAGGCAGGGACTTAATGGGATAGCTGCTAAACGCTACAAAAGCACAACCTCAAATATGACCATAGGACTGAATCAGCACCTTTGTGATCCAGTCTCATGAAAAACGGTACGTTGTGAGTTTGAGGAGGATTCAAGACCGATGCATCATCACACGGTTTAAGGAGAACAAAACCAGACCCTGACCTATGGAAAAAAAGGAATTTGGGCCCAGGAATCACCCTTAACCCTTTCTGGGATGGGCTTAGCTTTGGGTAAAGCCACACGATGCCTTTGCGCCATGATGTCGTGTGCTATGGGCAGCCAGCATTTGGTCACATGACCGCTCCACATGGTCATATAACAACCGAGGAAAGGCCGTTTTACAGGATTAGCTGCAGCCGGTGTTACAAACGTCTGTTCTCCCCAGGCACCAGATACGGGCATCATTGAGCGTTTATGGGAAGTTCTGGGACACGGAGTGTGAAGTTGATTTCTGTTTCCTCCGTCCTTCAGAAGAGAAGCTGATGGCGCTACACATATTTCAGGGGCTGTATGACAGGAGGACTGGGGCTCCTCTCCAGTCAAGGCAAAGGGTCGTAATCCCTACTGAATACTTTATATTGTCACATGTGTCCATTGTGTTCTACATATAGATAAAAAGACAGTTGAACATCCATATTCCTTTATTTATTCTTTGCTGTGATGATCTGATTCGCCGTCCTTTATCGGATTTCTGACTGTCACCAATAACCACGATTCATTTTCCTTCTCTTTCTTCAGCCACAATGGTTCCCGTTTTCTTCCTCGTAGCCCCCACACCGTCGCAGAATATCTCCACAACCCCCCCGACGAACGGTAAGCTCTCGGTTTCTCTGGGTCCGTGGGCAGGAGTTAGAGCTCAGCACGTTTGTTTTGGATGTAAACACAATTTCTGTATGCGGTGGGGGTGTGGGCGGGGGGGGGGGGGGTATTCG
>JAODLC010000045.1:5529477-5569054 GCA_026781145.1 Hippopotamyrus pictus | reverse complement strand
TGACCGGGGCAGCTCTAGCAGGACAGAGATGCGCAGAACTGACTTGTTGGAAAGATGAGGTGTCTCATGATGGCGTACCACGATGGTTCTAAGTGGAAAGTCACTAACGTCTCCTGTACGACCACCCACTCTGCTGCTGTTTGCTGCGGGAGATCATGTGACTGTGTGCTTAATTATTCACCCGTGTGAGCAATGGGTGTGGCTTAATTAAGTAATTCTTTCAATTGATATGGGCGTCCACATACTTTTGGCCATATAGTGTTCCTGCTAATACATTACTTGATGGGGCAGGAATACTTAGTAATAACTTAGTTACTTCTGAAGTACAGATCATGAACAAATATAGTAATTACGTGAGATGAAAGATGCATCATGATTCATTAATGATGAACAAACCTGAGATCAGTATTTCACTTGTTTTATTCACGACTTGTTCCTTCACTTGTTCCTTAGTAGTTTCTTGAGTAGTTCACGGAGGTTTACGGAACTAACATGTATAGTGGAACCTTGGTTCTCGTATGTCTCCTGTCGGGTACAATTCGGTTATTGATCATATTGTTCAGTGAAAAAATGTCTCGATTGTCAAGCGTATTTTCGGTTCTCGATCAACCAACCCTTTCATGCTAAAACCTGTCTGACAAAGCATGTGTATTCTTACACATAAACAAAGGAGAGAATGCGTGCATATGAGTCAGTCATCTGTTAGGACACTCGTATAGTGAACATCTCCGCTGAAATTTGCTGTGAATATTATCATGTTTCGTTTTACTTTTATTTTATTTAAGCCACCATGGGTCCTAAGAAGGTTAGTGATGGCAGCAAACCAGACAGGAATGTTGTGAGATCCACGATAGAGCTTAAAAAGGAAATAATTGAATAATTGAATAAATGACAGAGGTGTTCATGTGTCTGATGTCGCTACCAAGTATGGAATGGCTAAATAATTTTTTTTTTTCCATTTATTTTGTGCAATTATCAGTTTTAAGGTTTTGATTTATCATTAGGCATGCATTTTTACGGATTTACAGTAAATAGGCAGTCACTTCGGGGTGTGCAATTTGATTAGTCCAATGTACATTATTTCTTATGGGAACAGTTTTCTGGAATGGATTAAGTTTGAAAACTGAGGTTCCACTGTAGTAACAAATATATTAACTGCTCAGGATGAAAAATGTATCATGATTCATTAATGATGAACAAACATGAGATCAGTATTTCACTTGTGTTATACATGACTTGTTCCTTAGTAGTTCCTTAGTATTTTCTTGAGTAGGTGTCAAAAGGATTACAGAATTAACAGATACAGTAACAAATATAGTAGCTGCTGGAGATAAAACATGCGTTACGATTCATTAATGACATACTAACATGATATTAGTTTGTAACTAATACTTAGCTTGTGGTTAATTAATACATAAGTAATGGCATAATATTTGTGCCCCGTCATGTAAAGTGTTACCTTGTACTTTTCATTTGTAATAATTTCATTTCATTCACATAGTCTTCAGCTGTGCTCTGTGCAATAAAAAGCATTGCATACAGCACCTCTTTAAATAGCTTAGAAAGATGCGCGTGTGACTATGTGTAATTGTGTGAATGCTTACATTCCATATTTGGTACAGTCACATTTTATGTCTTCATATATTTTAGATATATTTTTTGCCATCTCTCTTTCTCACAGTTGACCACTCGAGGGTGGTGCTCTCTCAGACAGACGGACATGGGAGCTCTGACTATATAAATGCTTCATATATCGATGTGAGTTTTGCTCATTTACAAAGGAGTTCTAACTGAATTTGGAATGAGTATCAGCTGTGGATATTTAGGGCGCTTTTCCACTGCAGCAGGTCCCGTATATTTGCTACAAAAAATTCTGTACTTCCCCTTTTCCATTGATTCCTGGTGAGGTTCTAGTACCAAAAATACCAAACCAGTTGGGATACTTTGTTGGTACTTTGGGGTGGGACTTGCAAATGAGTTTATTGTTGATTGGCTATGCAAATAACATGCCTTCAATTATGATCTGGTTGGAATAACAGATTCAACAAGATGTGGATGGCATGACAAGAAATAAAGTATTTGCTATAATATTCTAGATGATATTGGAAAAAATTCAGAAATTGGAATGTCTGTGCAATAAATTTTGGGATATTTATGAAGCAAGAAAGGAGTTCAATTTCTTGCAAAACCATCTGGGAATGATATAAATGGCAATGACATCAATGATTGTGATTGGCTTGCAGAGGTCATCCAGATCGCATGCAGAGGTCATGCAAAAAGTAGCAGTGGTCACCATTAACCTGACTTTTTAAAAACATGTAGTACATAATTTTGCATCAGATGGAGCAATCATTAAAATTGCAAATGTTCGGACGATATGAAAAGGCCTGAACTCAACCTATCTGACTGTTACAGTCCTTGTGATGTGAGAATTGCATGTGCCTAACTTGCAATGTTTGTATTAATATCGGCACATTGCTCAGTCCTATATACTATAGCTAAAAACAACAAAAGAAGTGCCTTAGTTTTGGTACTTTTTTTGAAGTACCAAAAGTATGGTACCTGGTGTGGTGGAAAAGCACCCTTACAGAGTATTAGTAGTACAGTACATATGGGAGTATATTGTAGCATAATAAAATATTCATAATAGACTCTAGTTATAATTTAGTATAGTATTACAGATATGTATAGGCACTACTGAATAGTTTTAGCTACAAAACCTGATTGTTACTCAACTTACTTACAGGATGGTAAACCCCACCTCCCCCCCCGTCCCCCAGCTTTGTGGTACCATTGTGTTCTCTGTCTTTTCATCAGGGTTACAAGGACACCAAAAAGTTCATCGCGGCACAAGGTACAGGCAGTTTACTCGCACCACTTTAGCGGGACGCGGCGAAAATTAAGTGTGCTTTCGGTCCGGAAGGTGACGTTGGTGCCGTTTCAGGCCCCAAGCAGGAGACGGTCGCAGACTTCTGGAAGATGATCTGGGAGCAGAAGACAGCCACCATTGTGATGCTGACAAACCTGAAAGAGAGGAAAGAGGTGAGCTCTCTGACTGACCTGCACGAGCTCCTCCGTCTGTCTCTCAAAACCGTACCCAGTACAGGATCACAGCAGGCTTTTTCCATGATGCACAGCCTCCCACTGGCTTGCCTTCCAGCCAATCACAGGGCAGTGAATACCGGTGGGCTGAGCTCTCCTATGCTCTGCTGTAATCATCCAGCAGCAGTCAGTAAATGGTTCTCTTCAAATTCTGACTGACTGATAGATTATGGTAGCTTACTGCTCTTACAGCGCGGAGTGTAAAGGTCACAGTGGCTGCCCACACAAAGACAGAGGCAGACAGACAGACACACACACACACACAGACACACACAGAGGCAAACAGACACTTCACAGTTAATTATGATCAGATAAAGCTGTCTGCTTACTACACTGTATCCATTAAGTGCAAAATTTAAATACGGGGGCAGTGTGGGGTTCAGCGGGTAAGGACACTGCCTGTGATTGGAGGGTCGCCGGTTCGAATTCCAGGGTCGTTCTCAAATATACAGCACTTTGCATAAAAGTGTCAACTCAATAAATAAAATGTAAATGTATTTACATTGTGGATTTATTATCATACATTTTTGTTTTATGTGTTTTTAGGTCATATTTTTTTCTTTTTGTTTAATTAAACACACAGAGCCATTGCAATCTGCAGCTAAGGAGAGATTCTAAGACCGTAATAGACCTCATGCAGTTTCTTGATGGTTGGTCTCAGCATTTGTGGTTTCCAGTTCCTGTCACAGACCACCTGGTCCCTGTGTTTCCAGGATAAGTGTTACCAGTACTGGCCGGAGCAGGGCTGTTGGACGTACGGCAACGTTCGTGTGGCGGTGGAGGACTTCACCGTGCTGGTGGACTATACCATCAGGAAGTTCTGCGTGCAGCTTGTGAGTGACACCCTGGGGCTCTACCTCCCCTCCCCCCAAAACTCACGTGCAACACTGTCCACATCCTGCGATGACCGCCGTATAACAATTTATATCCCGTAACCATGTCCCTTCTCATCAGCCCTCATAAGGAAACAGCTCTTGGGGTCTGTGTGGTTTCTGAATACGATATTTTAGTAAGAGGCTTTGTTTAATGCGTTCCTGTAGTGACAGCGGTCTCGTTGCAGCTCGACCATAGGGTTTAGCTTCCAAACTTGAACTGCGAACGATCTGTGAATAGTCAGTTTTGGTCTGTGAATTCATGTGAAGGCTAATGCTGAAGCATGCTAAAAATATGAGTGAAATGAATTCAGTGCTTGTTTGGCTGCTTTATCTGCGGCTGTCATTCCGGTAGGTCATAATAAGCATTCGTAGTTCTTTTGACTAGCCCAAACGAGTCTCTGCAGGGAGGAATTTGGGCCTTGTTGGCTCCTGTTGGGTGTGTGCGTGTGAGTGTGGCAGGCAGGTGTGTGCGTATCCAGGCTGCATGGTGTCGGAGTTGCTTTAGAGCTGTGTTTCTGCCCCCCCCCCCAGCAATCCACTGATGGCAATAAGACCCCCCGACTGGTGACCCAGCTTCACTTTACCAGCTGGCCCGACTTCGGCGTCCCCTTCTCCCCCATTGGCATGCTCAAGTTCCTCAAAAAGGTTAAAACGGTGAACCAGCCCTCCGCAGGACCCATCGTGGTGCACTGCAGGTAGGCGTGTCCCCCCACACGGCATCATGGGAAACGAGATTCTGGTTGGTCTAGAGCAGGGTTTCCCAACCCAGTCCTCAGGGACCCCCAGACAGTCCACATTTTTGTTCCCTCCCGGCACACCTGTACCAGGTACTTGGTGTTCTTGATTCTCTGGGAGCTGGGAGGGAGTGAAAATGTGGACTGTTTGAGGGTCCCCATGGACTGGGTTGGGAAACTCTAGTCTAGTGTATGATACTGAAATGTTTCTAGGTCACACATTGGTCACGTTCATCACCTTGAAGCAACCCGCCCTCCATTTGTGGTTTCTCTGCAGCGCTGGTGTGGGTCGGACTGGGACCTTCATTGTCATCGATGCCATGATAGACATGATGTACGAGGAACAGAAGGTGGACGTCTTTGGCTTTGTCTCCCGGATACGGGACCAGCGCTCCCAGCTAGTGCAAACGGACGTGAGTGCCGCCCTCCTGCTCGACGTGCTGGGACACATGCGTTCATCAACTGCCTTCACGCTCAGGGGGTCTGTTTCTGCTCCCGAGTTATCCGCTGTTATCTTGAGGGGTATCTCAGCAAGGTTCACACATGGTTCATTCTCAGAGACCGAAGGCTGCGTTTGCTAAAAGACAAACCGCTGAATGACCGACAGAACAGAAGGGAAATGTGCCCGTTTCTGACCCAGTTCTGTGTGGGGTCCCGACTCACAGATGCAGTACGCCTTCATATACCAAGCCCTCCTAGAGTATTACCTGTATGGGGACACAGAGCTAGACGTGTCGTCCCTGGAGGGCCACCTGCAGAAGCTGCACAACACGTCAGCGCCATTTGACAGGATAGGGCTGGAGGAGGAGTTCAAGGTGAGAGTGACCGCTGGCTGGGGAGGGGCTTCATTAATGGTTAACCACGTTGCTTTCACTGAGAGCGCCCCCTACCTGTGATTTTATAGATCCTGCTTGTCTCTTTCTCCAAAAGTTGGCTAATTATATTTTTTTTATGTGAATGTATCTTAGCAGTGTTTATTCGAGAGTTATGATCAAAACTCTCAGTGAAAGAACCAGGCATTTTGTGTTTTTTTTTGTTTCTTTTAAACACCAGTCATTAACTTGAATGGCTTCCTGCACAGAAACTGACAAACATGAGGATAATGAAGGAGAACATGAGGACGGGGAACCTTCCAGTCAACATGAAGAAGAACCGCGTACTTCAGATTATTCCCTGTGAGTACCGTGTTTAAGAACCATCTGGGGCACTCATTTCAAAGATTACAAAGCACATCGTGGTAAGTTAGTGCAGAAGCTCTGTTCCTAAATGTGGGCCTTCAGAGTGAAGCACCACTCAAAGAAATATGTGCTAATTTCGTTTTCACTTGCGTCCCATCAGCTGTCTGTGAGGAAGAGAACGCAAATCAGTTCACAATGATACGGGCGGATCATGCTCACTTGTTGTTCCTCGCTGCCCTCTGCTGGCGGAATTTAGCAACTAACACTTGTTTCCTAGCGCATTAACCCGTAGCACCTAGTGTGGAATGATGCCAGTAGCTGCCTTAGTGCACACACATAAGGAAAACTGGGGGGGGGGGGGGGGGGTGTGAACTGGCCAAAAATTCCAAAAAGCCAAAAATGGGGAAGAATGTTTATTAATAGTAAATCAATATTACCAAGCTGATGTGACAGTTCTTATCGAAAATATAACTGAAAATTCTCTTTAAATGTGAAGTATCTTGTGTGTTTATGTTCGCCCACAGTGATTGGGAGCCTGTATCTCTTTGCAGTTCCATTGTAATCGTGTGGATCGCTGTACGGAAATGAAAGTAAATCCCAACCTTCTTTTAATTCGCAGATGACTTCAACAGAGTAATTCTGTCCATGAAACGGGGCCAGGAATTCACCGATTACATAAATGCATCATTCATAGATGTAGGTATTCAGTCTCACCTCTCCAACTCCTTTGTTTGTGTGTGTGTGTGTGTATGTATGTGTGTGTGTGTGTGTGTGTGTATATATATATATATATATATATATATGCGCAGGCCCGGAGCTTTGGCTGGACTTTTCTCAGTAACCATGAGGTTGCTGGTTCTCGATCGACAGTCTGCTCTCCTGTTTCCAGAGGGACGTGATGCTTCATTTGTGTGTTTGCACGCAGCCTGCATGCCGAGGGCATGTTTCGTCCTGCCCAGTCCCGCCTCCCCCTCATCTGGATGCTATTGGCTCTGGGTTTAGCCCGGAGCGGGCAGCCGTTCCGCTCTTCTTCCAGGGAGCTGTTATCATTGTTTTAATGGCCGTTTTTATTAGCGAATGTACTTAATTTGCTCCGGACGTTGACGGTGAAGGGTGACACAAGGACAGACAGTGTGGGCGTCGTTTCGTGGCTGAATTGTAGCAGATGGCATAAGTGATTCTCACCTCAGTCACCATGCCGCCTGTTCCCACGGCGATCTGAGGTCCTGTGTTTCCACCAGTAAGATTCCTCACAGTTCGGTTCTTCAATGGTTTGGATACTTATCTGTACCAGTTCAGCTGAAACCAGCAGGACGGTTCCACTCCATCGTCCCATTCACCATGGAGTAGAACAGACATCAATGTGTTAGATCGATGGTATTCATAGGCTTGGTTTTATTGAGCTAGTATTGGGAAAAATTCATTGTTGAGTCTTAAAGCACTTATGTAAGTCGCTCTGGCTAAGGGTGTCTGCCAAATGCTGTAAATGTAAATGTTGCACTGCTTTCGATCTTAAAACTTTATCAGACGTCTTTATACTCCATACTTCAGAAATGTCTCTAGAGTCATTCATGAAAAGTACTGTTTTTGAGGCTGCAGTGCATTCTGGGAAATCACACCTGTGATTTTTCTTCTCAGAAGTCTGGCCTGCTAATCTCCAAGTTGATCACATAAGCACGCTGCATGGGTGCTACATGGTTTTGGTGTGTGATTCGCCTCCCCCAGGGCTACAGGCAGAAGGACTATTTCATCGCCACCCAGGGGCCCCTGTCCAGCACAGTGGAGGACTTCTGGAGGATGGTTTGGGAGTGGAAGAGTCACTCCATCGTCATGCTCACCGAGCTACAGGAGCGGGAGCAGGTACGGTCATGTGGCCTTGGGTCTGTGATACCCTACAAGGGGAAAGGTCGGGTGAACTCCTCAGAGTGTTAACCGGAAAGGTCGGGTGAACTCCTCAGAGTGTTAACCGGAAAGGTCGGGTGAACTCCTCAGAGTGTTAACCGGAAAGGTCGGGTGAACGCCATTTTGGAGGTGGAAACAGAAACTGAAAATGCCTTAATGTTTTGAAAATTTACATTTTTAAGCTTTGTATTGTGAGGATGGATGGATGGATAGATTGATAGATATTAAAACATGTTTATTATACATGAAGTTTAGATAAGTTTAGGAGGGCATTTCAAACTGGCAGCCCTTCCTATGGCTCAGTGCCTTTGAAGTAGCTCTCAGTTTCAAAAAGGTTGGTGAACCCTGGGCTATATTGTCAATAAAGCAGGGAGAATAATCACTATGTAAATCAACACCTGAATCCATGCAGTATCCATGCAGTATCCATGCAGTATTCATGCAGTATCCATGCAGTATCCATGCAGTATCCATGCAGTACCGCTATTTGCTCTACAGTCTTGATTCACACTTGTAAAATGAAGCTTCTGTGAGTTAGGAAGCTCTCATTCCTCCCCCCCCTTTTCAACACGCAGGATAAGTGCTTCCAGTACTGGCCCCCAGAACACAGCGTCACCTATGGGGACTATGCGGTGGAAATCAAAAGTGACACCCACTGTGACACCTTCAGTCTGAGGGATCTGGCGCTCACGTACAACCCGGTGAGTCTTCCCTTAGCGGAGAAGAAAATGCCGATGGATAGAGAAATCCTTACAGGCTGCGGCCAAATCTTAATCAACGACTGTGAAGTGTAAAGCTTTCTCACAGTTACAGGTTAGGAGCCCGTTTCAGAATGCAGGCTTACATGCTTAGCCTGCATTGTCGGATTTAAGGTAGTCTGGGCTAAATGTAAGTGGAGAAAGATAAGGTCCATTTAAACTGAAGCACCTTAAATCTGACAAGTTATCTCCCACGTTCACCCTCAGGACAAGCAGACGCGCCTCGTCCGTCACTTTCACTTCCACGGCTGGCCGGAGATCGGCATCCCCGCCGAAGGCAAGGGCATGATCGAGATCATCGCCGCGGTCCAGAAGCAGCAGCAGCAGTCTGGCAATCACCCCATCATTGTGCACTGCAGGTAACGCCCACTTCCGTCATCACGGGTGTCCGTAGAGGCGCCGGTCACTACAGGACCTGAGTCAACCGTAGATTTGAGTTGCACATACGCCAGAGGTGAAAGCCAAATACAAAAGCAACTCAAAATTAATGAAAACTAGCTAAAAATAGCTAAAACTGTAAACTAATTAAAAGCAAGCCAGATTTTAAAAACTTATACGTCCAGTTCTTGTGAGGGGCTTTGCCAGTGCCGACAAACAGAGGTCATTAGCTATTTTATGAAAATGTATGCAAATATATGAGATGGGCCTCAACTTTCTATAATTGGTAAGAGTATTGGTTTGGCAGATGGTGCAAAGTCCTTTGTTATTTGAATAGTTTAATACGGTTCACTCAGATCGGCAGCGCGTGTGTGACTCAAATCCACGGTTGATTCAGATACTTTAGTGACAGTGACAGTAGGTGTGAGCCATCTTTGAAAGGGGCCGATGGTGTCACAGTTATTCTGGTCACGTGGGGTGATTTTTCTCAGCCGGGACGCACAATCAGAGCTATACCTACAGACTGCAGAACACTACGCTACGCTGCCTCGTGGGATTAATAAGCTTCTCTGGTTCAGAGTCAGTGTTAAATATACGTGAAATGGTTTAAACCTTCAATTAATTAGATTCAGTACACTAATAGCGAGAGTTGTGTTACTACCCTATTTTACCTGTTCATTACTGACTCCAGAGAAGCACTTAAAGATGTCTGACATCCATAGGGACGTATATAAATTAATTTAAATTCTCCAAGTGCTTTAATAACAGACTCAACCCAAAGTTAAAGAAAATCACAAGACTACTTTAATTTCCCTCAGGCATATTGGTGGATTGCCCTTTATTCTGTATGTGAAACTGTTAAACGATCAGTCAAAGGACAATCTGTCGTTATTTAAAAAAAAAAAAAAAAAAAAAAAAAAACTGAAACTGAAAGCTGTAATCTCGGAGTCCTGGGGTATCGCTGAGATGCTTATGTTTCGAGTCACACCACAAAGTGTTTATGTATGGTTAGGGTTGTTAGTCTGGTCATAATGCTGTTTTGATTATATGAGCTCTGCGGTTGACTAAACTGGTTAGCACGGGGCCATATTTCTATAGGGACAAATGAGCGATCCGGTTCTCTTGGTAGGTGGGTTAAATTAAAGTATTTTGCAAGAGCACATGGATGGATGGATGGATGGATGGATGGATGGATGGATGGATGGACGGACGGACATAAGAGTTTCGTGGAGCTAATTCTTCCCCCACCTGGACCAATTAAATTTCTCCCTCAAACTGTTATCAGAGACTATAAAAACCCACATACACGCCTGAGATTTTTATCTTGCTTCAAGCTGTTTCTGTGTTTTCCTCATTGTGTATTCTAAAAAGGTTGACGCACTGGAAACCCTATGACCTCACACCTGTTGGATCATCTGTTCCGTTCCCGCAGCCGGTTCCATGTGTGTGGAAGTTGCATGGTCTCCCTGGGTTCACCTGGCTTCCCTGTGCTCCTGATTCCTCATGAAACCCAAAAACACACGCTTTGGTGCCCATGGATTGCCCTTAGGGTGCGTGTGGGTACCCCCTGCTAGGCTGGCACCTGATCTTCTGCCTGTGCTTCCTGGGTTAGGCTCCAGACCCGCCATCATTAGGGAAGATAGACGGATGGACAGATTCTCATGCCTGCTTGCGTATATGACATGATATTTATGCCTACAGCACTTCACTGATTGTCTACATAATTCACTTTTTCATGTAGAAGACCCGGTTCCAGTTGGAGGACTGAGTAGGGCAGACTCTGGAGGTGGCAGCCATGGTCCTAGCTGCTCCCGTCCTTGTGTTCGTTTGTGCGATAAATGCGCGTTTTACGGTCGGCTTCAAGAATTACCTTTGCCCGCGGGGAGCTCATGAACATCGCGGAATCTCTTCCTTTAAATCTCCGTCCCATGATCTTGTGCCAAGTGGAAGACTTCCCGGTAAAGATTTCGGTGACTGAGAGTAAGGATGCTGAGTGGCTGAAGAGCTTCCACAGCAGGGGATGAGGAGCAGGCGTGCTGCTTCACTGGTGACAGAATCTTCCATTGCTCCCTGCATGCGGGGTCCCATGATGTTTTAGAGTGGCTACAGTCGTCCCAGTTCCCAAGAGACAAGATCACTGTACTAAACCACTACAGGCCAGTTGCTCATTGAATGCCGGATGCTGGTCTATCTTAAGTCCATTGCAGACTCCCTCCTTGACCTTCTGCATACAGAGCAAATCACCCAGTGGAGGATGCAGTTACACTGTCCCTCCGCTACCTTCTCTGACATCTGACATCTCATAACACATATCTCAGGATCCTGTTTGTGGACTTCAGCTCAGCTTTCAGTAATATTGGCCCATCGCTTCTCCGCAGCAATCTGACTGAAGTAGCTGGACCCTCATCTGTCAGTAGATTACCAGATTCCTGACAAATAAGTAGCAGCATGTAAAACTGGGCCCCCACCTGTCTGACCCTATGACCATCAGTACAGTATCTCCGCAGGACTGGGTTTTCTCACCCCTCCCATTTTAACTTTATGCGAATGACTACACCTCTGCAGATAAGTCTGTAATATGTTAAAGTTTGCAGATGGCACTACTGTAGTGGGACTGATCTGCATTGGGACCTCCTATCCCAGAGAAGTGGGCCATCTTGCCGCATGGTGTGCCAGCAACAACCTGTAACACAAAGTGGGCAAGACGGTGGAAATTAGTCGACTTCCACTGCCAACCCCCTGCCTGCCTGCCTCCCCCTACAAATTAATATGGTCAGATCATTCAAATTCCTAAGTGCCAGCACCACCAGAACATTGAACTGGGACATGCATCACCGAAAAGCCCAGAAAAGGCTGCTCTTCCTACGCCAACTCAAGAAGCTCAACATCTCCCAATGCATCCTACTTCTACTCTGCCATCATTGAGAGTGTCCTGAAGTCCATCTATCCATCTGGTTTCCTGCTGCCACCACCCTCTTACAGCGTGAGGTCTGCTCAGCTGAGAAAATCATACACCGTCAGCTGCCAACACTAGAAGACTTGCTCACCGCTACAGCAAAGAGGAGAGCTGGGAAGATTGTTGCTGATCCCACCCACCCAGGCAGTCCCCTATTCACCAAACTGCCATCAGAGAGGAGGTCCAAGTGATCATGGTCCAAACCTCACACCATCTCCACAACTTCTTTCCCATAGCCATCCAGCTCCTAAATCAACTCGCTTAGTACCTCAGTAATCCATCACCCAGGGCAGTCCATTCACCCAGGGACAATTTCCCTCTTCCCCTTGCCCAACATGGCAGACATCTGATATTGTTTCAACTTGCACTAAAATATACATCCTTTTTTATTTACTTATTCATCTTGCAGTAGTTTAATTTATGGTTCTTGAATTGTTCATTTGTTTTAACATGTATTGCACTGTATATTCTTCTTGTATTCTTATTTGTATTCCTGTCCTTAGTGTTCCATGAAGTGTTTCTCCTTTACGTCTTGTAACATTGTTATATACTTCATGTTTGGCAGCGAATCACAAAAAAAATCTGATACGTTTCTACATACTAGCAACTAAATGAATTCTGAGTATTTCTCATTGGCCAGTCGGGATGTTCAGGCAGGAGATAACGGGGTCCAGTTCTGTTTCGCTGAATGCACTGTATCGTTCATACCATCCGCAGTGCTGGGGCCGGCCGGACGGGTACGTTCATCGCACTGAGCAACATCCTGGAGCGGGTCAAGGCTGAGGGCCTGCTGGATGTGTTTCAGACTGTGAAGAGCTTGAGGATGCAGAGACCACACATGGTGCAGACTGTGGTACGTAGCCCGGTGCGGGGAGCCCTGGGGGGGGGGGGCCCTCATGAGCTGGCATTGCACGAGCACCTGAGATCCTTTTTTGGGAATTCCTTTTGGGGAGCTGGGTGGATCGAATCAGTGTAGGGGATGATCAGCAGAAGAGACCACTGAAGATCAGTGCAACTTGTCTTAACTCCTGGTATAGAGCCTGTAATGGTCCAAAAGACGATGGTGGTCCTCTGTTTTAACAAATATGTGGTAGGTCAGGGCGTACAATTTTGTAGGTTCTCAGGGGCAGGGTTAAAGGTGCAGAAAACTATACAGCCAAATGAACTATATATGTTCATTTGATGTAAATCTCTGATATGAAGTAAAAGTGCATAATACACAGCTAAGAACAGAAGCATGCAGGGGAATCTCTGCGGTGGCGTCCGCTGGCTACCATAACATGTACTGACAGATCACCTGTTTGTTTCCTTTCTCAGGAACAATACGACTTCTGCTACAGAGTGGTACAAGACTTTGTTGACATTTTCTCTGACTATGCCAATTTCAAATGAAGGAATCTGCCTTAAACCCTTTGAGTTGTTCAGTTTTATTTTGTTTTTTTTTTTTGTTTTGTTAATTAAAAATGCAAGTTGGTCAAGATGTATTTTTTCTTAACTGGATTAAATGATCATATATTTTGCTATGCACTTGTTATTAATGTACCTTAAATGCATTACAAATTGTATCATACTGTTTCATAGGCCGACTTATGTTCTTCAATTGATAAGTTGTAAAAGCACAAAAAATTTGAAAATGTAAATGTTATATTATTTTGCAATGCAGTCATACACCCATTGTCACTGTAGTCTTTGTATAAAACATTACTATTTGCTTTTATTGTCTATTTGTTTTGTTTATCATGCTTTAAAATTTGATTATGCCAGATTTATTTCAAAACAAATTTACTACAAATGTACTTTTTATGATGTAGGTATTGTAAATGTATTTATTTACGGTTTCGCGCAACATAATATTGCGTTTTTGATTTTCTTTCATTTTTATTTGTGTAGCGGCAAATTGAGTTGGAGGATTCTGCTTGAAAAGGCAAGATTCGGGGTCTTTTATTTTAATGCCAAACATAAGCAACGCCATTACCTTTCCTGGTTGACAATTTTTAATTTTGATATACATTCTGATTAAATGTAGAACATAAAATACATAGTACATGCATTTTCAGTTAGTAAAAATTTGTACACACATTAGTGTAAAAGCAACAGTAAAGATAAAATGTGAGAGGAATAGAACATCGGCACTGTAGGTATATTTAAAACTGTTTAAGAATGTTAAACATACATTTAGTTATAGTAGGATACTTAGGTATAACTGTACATACAGATGGATCTCCTGAGCACGAAAATGGAACATTTATTTATGAAAATGTTAATTTGTACATATTTTATTATAATGCAAGGCAGCCAGAATTAAGTTGTGCAGCTCCTAAGTATATCTGTTTCTAAACCGTTGTGTTTATGTTAACATTTGTCAGGTCGCATGAAGCAATGCCCGAATATTGGTCGGAAAATGTTTCTGACCAAACGATATTGGTCACCGAGTGACTTCAGCCGATGCACATATTTGTAGCAGAAACGCAAAAGCTGAATTATTTAATTACTAAACCAAACGGGAGGAGAAGCACAAGCGCTGGCGAAAACCGAGACGCAAACATGATTTAGCACAAGAAATCAACGCTTTTACAGCGCTCCGTGCCAGTCCCTCTTCATAAAACCATTTGTTTTTCTAAATGAATTTAACTGTTTACTGGCATTCTCATTCCAAGTGAACGAAATGCCAGCCATAAAATACAACAGTTCATAGAAGTGGTATTTTTTGATTCGTACTACATGGGTTATGAAGGGGGTACCTATACGCCGCTAACTCTGATATATTTTTTTTTTTTACATTTCTAAAAATATCTACTTTCTAAGAGACGTTCACTGTAGCTGGTAACCAACGCAAGCTGATTTCGGCGAAGGTTCCAGATCACGGTTATGTTTCAGATATTATTTGCATTGCTGATTTTGGCTGCAGCAACATGTTTACTGTTTTTTTGCTCATTTTTTACGTTGTCATCGGATGTCATTAGATTTACAGTGTCTTTGTACATGCAATATTAAATACATTGGAGAAAAACGCTTGTATTTGCTGTGATACTCTTTTGAGTTCCTGCTTCTTGCATTCTGTTTTTGGGAAACTTTTTTTTCTATAGGAAAATAGTCATCTTCACAAACAGTAGGATGTAGTAACGACGAATAATATATAACATTCTGCACTGTTTTCTTTAAATGACACGTTTTATTTGTATTGAAATTTACGACAACACAATGTAACGCAATTTTACCATTTACCGAAACAAAAACTGAATCACATGACCATGCTTCCTTGGGGCTCCTTTCAGCTTCCAATCCAATTGGCCGAGCCCGGCAGTGCGGAGCGTCCCCGCGCGCTTCATTGTATGTCTTATACTTACAGCCAATCGCCGCTCTTCGCGCGGAATTTCAAACGATTAGTCATTTGCCTTAATGTCACTCCGCGACATTTAAAACAAGATAGTTCCACGCATTCAAAACCTGTCTTCCATAAAATATTTCGTGATCTGTCCGTTACAGACGTTTTTCCATATTCGCCCGTACGTTAATTATTTTGATGTATTTCAGTGACTATAATTACATTGATTCGGAGAATATTAATGAATTGTGGTGCAAGAATACGCAGGCGTAGTTCCCCTCGCACATGTCAGACCCCTTTCGGCTGTTTGATTGCCATACCGTATAGGTTTAGGAAATCCGCAGTATCTAAATGTAACTTGTTTTTGTTAGTTTTTATTTCGGATGAACGCTATCAACTGGACGTCGATGGAAAACACGTCATTTTAAACACGTTTTAAAAGAGTCTACAGGTAGGTTTGTTTAATTATCTGAGTTTAAGTAAGGCTGGGATAAGTTTACTCATGCTGTTTACAAGAAAATTGGCTTTCCCGCCGATCTGCCGTACGGATGATAAACCTGCAAGTTTAAAAGCTACACTGATATCACAGTGTGCCAAAGAAACACTACATTTGAGCCAAAACACCGAACGTATTATCAGTTGCAGCGCTGTGCACTTAGATTGCACATAAATATTTAACCGTCGGTACGAAACGCGTGAATATCGTTGCCGGAGTGTTTTTTTTTAACAGCTAAATTATGATTTCAATTTTATTAAGGAAGGGTGTTCGCATTGAATTGCGTCAGTAAAACATTTAAAGAGTATAGCACGTGTGGTTACCGCTTACTTGCCGTAGCTAGTCAGTCAGAATGGCTGAGAAACCAAGCAGTTGTTAACAAGAAACACCTTAAGACGTTCCTTAATCAGAAGCTGGTGTTAATCTCCTCGGTTTCTGGCTGAGAGGTAGCGGTTTTTCATTTTAATCCTAATTGTTAAAAGGGAGTAGCACATTGATAAATAACTTGGGCCCAGCACTGGTTATACTGGTCGACCAGACAGACCGACCATTTCTGTTGCTGGTTCAGTGTGGGCTTTTCGCTGATATGTTGCTCATTTGGCAATCTAGCAGTCTAACATAGTACAGTAACCCAGATAATTTGTCTCTACCTGTTCAGACCAGGTAAGTAAAGCACGACATGCCTCTTCATGGGAAGATAGTGGTGATAAAGAGAAGCGGAGGAGATGGCACGGAGTTCCCTCTCACGGCCGCATGCTTGTTTGGGAGGTGAGTCCTTCCACCTGAACCCTTTGCTTTATGGTCTGGCATGCCTGGTTTGTTACTGATATGAGAAATCCAGCACGTGCTTTGCAGGAAACCTGAGTGTGACATCAGGATCCAGCTGCCTCAGGTGTCCAAGGAGCACTGCCGCATTGAGTTAAATGAAAATAAAGAGGTATCCTTCGTGCGCAGTCAAGTTTAAAGTATGCCTCGGGTTGACAGTTATGGTGACCCTGACTATCTCTTCCTCCCTCCCCCAGGTGATTTTAGCAAATCTCAGCTCTGTTAATCCAACTCTTATAAATGGAAAGCCTATGCAGCAGTCTGAACGTTTGAAACATGGAGACTTAATCACGATTATCGACCGTTCCTTCAGGTGACTGATAATGTTTGCCATTTTATCAAGTCGTTTATCAAGTCATTATTCCCGGGGTGCATGTGCTTGCATAGTTATACTTACCCTGATGTCAGCAAATAAGAATTTACCCAGAGATATTTTACCTTTAACACAGTGCATGCATCTCTCCCCTCATTGTGAAACCATGATGTCTGTTCCAGTTACTACCCTTTGCCTGTACCGTAGACAGTCCTAAAATGTTTAGTCAAAACTTCTACTATACTGTACCAGTAGCAAGCCCTCTGGTGATTATTACAGCACTTTTTTTGGTTGAGAAAATATCACTTAGGAATGCTTTTTGTTCAGCTGGCTTTTATGTTTCCTTTCATTAAACATCAGTCTTAAGTTTTACCTGAGTGCTTTGCTGTAACATTAATGGTAAGGTGGTTTATCCTTTTAACTAGTTTACTGGTACTACCGTTAGCTGTACTTTGGTGAATGCTTTTGTAACACAGTATCTGGTTCCTTTGCTTGGTCATTGCTGGTTTTGGCTGATTCTCTCAAGCTACTTAGCTTGTTTTACTATTATCTGGGTAGCCAGCTGATAATGTTTTTCATTTTGTAATTTTACTCAAAGGAAGTTACAAGCGCGGCTACTTTTGGTTTATTGTATTAGCCGCTATAATTATAAACACTGATTATCCTTGGGCTTCTTGGCATAATAGTTTTATATATCAGAGCCTCTGTCTTTGGTAGCCCTGGGTTACCATGTTATGTCTGGTGGAGTAAAGTGCCTTCAGGTTTTCCCTTTTAATTTGGGTGATTCGCTAAATCGAAGGAAGTTGTTATGCTGACCAATAAATAACTTCTCATTTTATTTTCCAGCATTTAAAATTTCTTTCACCTAACTTGCTTCCAGGTTTGAATGTCCTCCAGAGCCAACGCCAAAGAAAAACATACCGCCTGCTAAACGAAAAAGTGAAACTCTGCAGGTAACTTTCATTTTGTCTTGGAAGCATACCTGCTTTTTGAAGCTTGTGCAGATGGGGTGTAATGTTATGGATGGTGTATATTAGCTCTGGTAAAGGCTTTGAGTTAAGAGAAATGGTGATGTAAAACTGAAGTCACTTATTTACTGTTCACTCGGTGTACATTATGATTTACTGTGCTATATATATCTTTTTTTTTTTTTTTACTGTGTACTAAGTTCCACTAGCACGTCTGAATCCTAATGCACGAATCAAATGCTCGCAAAATATTGCATCATGATCCATTTTAATCAGCTGTTGTATAGTACTTTAGGTTTCAAGTTCTGAGTTTTTGGGAATGCATCTTGATATGCAATATTACTATAAATGAATAATATATAGAATATACACTTTTTCCTTCAGATAATCCATGCACCAAACACTGGTTTCTCTGTGCATTTCAAACAATCAGATGGTGCTGATGCAACCAGGTCACACTTTCAGCCCTAGTAAGCAGGGCCATGTCAGCATGATTACGGCATGCATACTTTGCAATGGAAGAAGTGCCAGTTTGCAGTACAGGTTGGGTGCAGTATGGTTCTTGGTGTCAGTGGAAAAATGTCACGTTTACTCATGTCTCACATTGTTCCCTTTGCCTTAACATGATTGTGTTAAGGTTCTACAGGAACATCAAGTGAGAGAGGCTGATGCTTTGGTGTCAGGAGAAAAAGGGAAATATCCACAGACTCCAGGTTTGTGCACTGGGCACCCAGAAAACATTGTATTTGTCTCTTTGTGGTGAACTTGGTTCTATGCATGCTGTTGATTTTGTACTGAATTTGTGTTGCATACACTGTGCTCATGTATGTAAATAGAGGAAAGTTATTCAGTACCCATGGATGTTAAAATCTTGATGTTAAGGTAGTGGATGTGAATTGTGCTAATTAGCTGTACTTTATTTTTTTTCTTTCCTATGTAGAACAAACTTGTTTGAAAGATGGAACGAATACGGTGCTGGCCAGTGTGGGTGACAGTGATGAGGCTGTGGGAAAACAGGCCTTTGTTACCAGCTTGGACCAAAGCAAATCGACAGCAAAAGAGGCCCTTTCACCTTTCAGTGAACTTTATGAAATAACAAAGCAAAGTCTCTCTGAGAAGTTGCCACGGAAATCTGAACAACCGAAGACCCCTTGTTCAAGACGTGACTCCAAAATGGAAGTGGTGCCTCAAAATAAGTCATCGGATAAACCTGACAGTGCCTCTGGTGCAGATGTAACCCCAAAATCTGGGCGAAGAAGTATGAAGACAACACCAGGGAGAGATGAGTTGGCAAGTCCCACTCAGAAGTTGCAAGATGCCATTGAACAAGTTATGACTCCAGTTCAGGTAACGCCAAAAGTCAGACGTTCGTTGAAGTCTCCTGCAAAGCAGCTGAAAGCTGCTGTCTCTGAGGATCAGCTGACCCCTGTCTCTCAGAAGAAAAATCATATCAGCACACCTCAAAAAATCACTGCTGCAGAAGTAGTTCAACATGTCATTTCTCAGGGTACTTCTGTGCTGGAAGACTGTACCATCAGTAAGTCTGTGACGCCTAAAACAAGGCGAAGCAAGGAAGCTCATTCTCCAGCAGGTGAAGGTGGGCCTCGCTCACCAGGTCGTCCTTTTGTCTGTACCCCAAATCGAGCCGAGAAAAATGGAGAGTCAGGTGAGGTTAAAGAGAAGTCCCCAAGAGCCAAAGGAGTTTCCAGTAACAGGACATCACCCAGGACAACAGCAGGAAAACTTCAAGCTTTGAGTGTACTTGAAACAGCAGCACCATCTTGTGGGGAAAATGAAGGTAAACAGTTGACCTCAGTTAAGTGTGTTATGCGCAGTGTGAGAAGTACGAAGTATATTAGCTATTCATTACACAGTCACATAACCAGTACAGTGTTGTGAAGAGCTAGAATATATCACAGGCAGCATAGGCCTCAAGGCACGTGCACCCAAGAGAAGATGCCACTTCATGACAGGGCACTTGCACAATTGCACATTTAAGGCAAACTAGAGAGGCCAATCAGCTAAATTTTTAGACTATGGGAGGAACCCAGAGTACTTGGAGGAAACCGGCCATGACATGGGGGGGGGACTCCAGACTCTAGGAGCCTGCATGACATTTGAACTCTGAGATGTGAAGCAACATGCTAGAAACAGCTAAAAATGGAATCCTCTAATGGGTGCCCACATCTGTGTGATTATTCCTTTCTATGCATGCAGTTTGAAACCCTCTACTGATTTTACATTCAGTGATAAGAAAACTTGTGTGCATGGAGGTGTATTTTTGTTATACTTGCTGGTCTTGCTCATGTGAATTTCACTGCAGCTGTAATGGTTAAACTCATTAGGTTCTACTTTGAATATTTGTCTTTATAGATGGTCAGTCAGGCCGGTATAAGAAACGCAAGAGTGGGGACCTTGGTGATTTGCCTGTGCCTTTGATGAAAAGGAAGAGAGTGTCATTTGGTGGGCAGTTGAGCCCTGAGCTGTTTGACAAGCGCCTTCCTCCAAACTCTCCCCTGCGCAAAGGGGCCACACCGGGCAGACGCAGCCTGTCTGTATTGAAAAAACAGCCCGTCTTAAGAAGAGCATCCATTATTGGCTTGATCCAGGTGAGTTCTTATTGCTGGATTTTGTGTGTTTTTACTTACTAAATTTAACAACTTGAATCATTCATTCATTCACTGTCAAACTTCTGAACCTCGCAGGAGCTGCCTTCTGAACAGTCAAGTTCAGAAAATCCAAAGGCTTCAAGCCCAAGGATGAGAGTTTCTTCCAAAGCTGGGTCTACAAGTAGGACCCCTTCTCCTAAGAAAACACCTGCTGCAAAGAGTAAAACCCCATCTCCAGGAACGATAAAATCCCCCAAGGTGAAACCTGGTACGCCATCCGAGGAAAAAGAGCCCAAGAAATCTCCAGGCCGGAAGTCTTCTCCTGAAACTGTCAATCAGTCTCCAAGTAGACGCAGGTCCTCCTCGAAAGAGAACCCTCTGATGTCAAAAGGCTTGAAGTCCCCTGCCTCTCATCCCCAGACTCCTGTTTCAGTCTTTGGTAAGACTGCTACTCCACGTAGGAGAGAATCATCTTCTGCTGGTTCAAAATCTTCGCCCAAAATGACCTCTCCTGAAGGAGAATCTCTGTCTGCTGAAATGCCCATAAATGATTCCCTGGCAAGCCAAACGCCCATTGTACGAGGCAGGTTTTCAATATCACGAATTGAAACTCCTTCACCTGTAACTGATCAGGATACAGCTGCTTCAGACGGTTCTGTTTCTGTAACTCCATCTGTTCTGCTGAGGAGAGTGAGCCTCAAGTCTGCAAAGGCAACTCCCAAAAGTGCGAGGAGGAGGAGTGCCCTTGAATTAATTCGTTTAAGGCGAAGTGGAGCTTCTCAGGCCAATTTGAAAGGTTTGTAAGGTATTTAATAGTATGATGACTGCTAGTTTTCATGGCATGTTAAGTATCTTGTGTTAATTATGACGATGTGTTTCTTATGCAGTAGTGAGTTCCTGGGCTGATATTGTTAAATTTGGCACCACCAAAGCCCAGACTGAAATCAGAGCCAAGAAACGAATCTCAAGAGGAAAAGCTGTCAGAGCTGTGAAACAAAAACCAAAGGTAAGAGTTCTGAAGTTGCATCTTGGAAGTTTTATTTCTAAATATTAGTAGCCAAAAATGGATGCTTTGATTTTGATGTCTGCTTTCTTGTGATACAATTTTCCTCTATTTGTCCTCAGCCCCCTAAGACTCCTATTCAGAAACTCAAAGGACATTTCAGTACGGGCCATGCTGAATCACCAGCTACGATTGTTGTTGGGAAAGCCTATGCCAAGGCCATATTGCCTACAGGCTGTGCACCAAAGTTTGTCCGCAACACTGCATTAACGAAGGAAAGCATGAATATGAATGAAGATTTAACAGGTGTGTGTGTATGTGTTTTTTTTGGGGGGGGGGGGCATCTTACGCTTTTGTAGATATTACATTTGGGTGATTTTACATTACTTGAAGTGTCTTGGTGACTTGTGAAGGTTGATTTTCCTTTTACAGGCATTGCGGAGATATTCAGTACCCCTGTGAATACAAGACAGAAGAGGGCCAATAGTGGCAAACCCCGTAGTCCAAAAACTCCACAGGATCAGGATGTACCTTTGGCTGAAGCCTCTGTAATAAACACCCCTGAAGAAACAGGTAGGTGATTAGAATTGGGGTTCTGGCCTGAATACAACTTTAGTCTGTAATATCTGGTATAGTTCTGTTGATGTTTGAAAAATGTTATGGGGTTAATTGTCCCTGCTGGGAAAATTCTGGATAATATGAATAGCTTATGGGAGGCTTTGATTTTATCTATAATTCTTCAGAATATGTAGTCATTCAGTAATGCCTGTTTAGTTATTGATGCTGTGGAACTGTGTTTTACGTTTTGCAGGAGAGATGGTAGTCTCACCATTAAGTGTTGCCAACACTGTAAAGCAAGGATGTTACAACAGTGAAGCTGTTGTCAGGCTTCTCACAGATGATCAGGAGTGCAGCTTTACATACAGTGATTCTGTACAGCAGAAGGCAACTTCAGATGTGATTTCTTCTGAACATGCTGAACAGCAGGATCTTGTCCTGGAGAGGATGGTGATAACCCCAAGACAAAAGCCTGAACCAGAGATGCCTCTAACGAGAGTTAAGAGACTTTTGAAGACTCCAAAACAGAAGGTCATGCAGAAGGAAGCTCTTACAGGCATTAAAAGACTACTGAAAACACCGAAGCAACCAAAAGTATCTGAAGAAGTAAGTTTGATTGGTGTAAAGGAGCTCCTGAAAACCCCTAAGGTCAAGGGTCAGCCGATAGACATGGTTGGAGTTCAGGGAATGGTGAAAGCTGTGCCACATGTTTTTACAACTGGTGTCAAGCGACTGATGCGAACTCCAAAGCGGAAGAACGAGCCCGTTGACGACATGGTCGGATTGAAACGTTTGATGAGTACTCCGAAGCAGAAGAATATACCAGTTGAGGATTCATTTGGGGTAAAGCAGCTGTTGCAGACTCCCAAACAAAAGAATGAACCTGTCGAAGACATGGTTGGATTGAAGAGAGTGATGCAGACCCCCAGGCAGAAGAATGAACCTGTCGAAGACATGGTTGGATTGAAGCGACTGATGAGGACTCCCAAGCAGAAGAATGAACCTGTTGAAGACATGGTTGGATTGAAGCGACTGATGAGGACTCCCAAACAAAAAGGGAAGCCAGTTGAAAACAAATTTGGAATTGCCAAACTCATGAAGTCACCCAGGATAAGAGGAACCATTGCAGTCGAAGATTATACTGGATTGCAGGAGCTGATGCAAGAACCAGAAGAAGTACCAGTTGCCAGGATCATTAGCAAGTGTGATATCTCTGAACATGTAAGGGTAATTCTATTGCACTCCAAGTAATAAATCAACAAGTTGATTCCAAATTAAGTGTTTTATGTTCAGAGTATACTGTTGATAGCACTATGATTCTACATTTAAGTTCATGACTGTCTCAGTGACTCATGACTGCATTTTTTTTTTCTCCCCTTCAAAGGTTTGTGCCAATCCATGCACTTCAATGAATGGAGAAATATTTACTTCTGCGGGTGAGTATACGATATGTCAGTTGATCTTCTGTTTAAATATGAGCTGTTGTGGGTCAGCTTTATAGCTAATGTAGTCTTAAATTAGGGCTGGGCAAAAAATTTTTATTAGTAATTGGCTATTCAGACAAGTAACCTGGTGTCGATATCCGACAGTAACTGATTCACATTTATTGGGGAAGTAGGTTTAGGTTACACTCAAAGCAAAATAACAAGGGTTTAAGATTTGGCTTCCAGGTCAGCATTCTAGGTAGCGTTTCTGACACTGTTTAAAAGAAAGAAAGAGGAGGAAAAAAAACATAGCTATTATAGTGCAGTGCTTCACAAGCATTGCCCGTTACAGTAGTATTTGGGAAAAGTTGGGAAGTTTGAAGCGGTCACGTCACCAGCTCCAGTCAGTGCCCAGAATGTCAGCTGTTCAAGTGGAACTTCCTGGTGGGAATTTTCAATTTTCCAACTGTCAAGCAAGAGTTAATTCCCTTTTATGATAAGGAATTTGTCAACAACCTTAATACCCTAGCTACAGATTCCTTCTTTGTAGTTCCTTTCATTTATGCATGGGAGCAGTCTTCACAGACTATAGCCAAAAGTATATTGCAATAAAGAACTACTGACAATTTCAGTCCAGGATGTCAAGATTCTACAATCCATAGAAATTAAGGCAAAATCAAGCAAGACTCTAGAGCTTGAAATTAGAGATTCGCCGATCTGAAATTCGGATCGGTATCGGTGCCAATCCAGGCCTATTTGACCGATCAGGTATCGGCCATGCATGACTGATCCATGTCTTATACATACTCATTTAGTTTTTGGCAATCTCTAAAAAGAGAGCTCCTGTTTCATGTTAAATCTATTTGTACAATCAGTTGCACAGCAGCTCTCCCATTTTACATGTTATTTTGCGGCATTCAAATCGAACGCCAACTTTGCACTTCAGTCTTGATACTCAGTAGGTGTGAGTACAGTGCCTTCCGCCTGCTGTGACGTCATGCGCGTACCCTTCGCAGTACGAGGAGCGTAAGATAAGACGTGACGATCTGGGAGTATTTTATGCTTTTAACAGAAACCAACAGCACAGCGATTTGCAATCTTTGTAAAAAAAGTTTTGAGAGGGGGGAATAGCATTTAATGGACAGTCCCACTTAAAGCGCACGCAACTGCGAGACAAAATTTGGGAGCCGCTAACCTGGACTGTCTTGCGAAGTCGCTACAGCTGGTGATACAAGAGGGGCTGCCTTCGCAACAAAGTGTAACTGAGCTGATGCCAGTGGGGGAAAAACTGTTAATTTTAAGCATTTGCCACTTGTATACTTGCTTTGAAGATCTTCATATTGAACTGCAAATGCCTCGAACACTTAAAACAAGATGTACAAATTAGGTGTAACAGTATGTTATGTATGTTTGTAGTAGCTCAATTAAATATTTTTTTCACATTTTTCCCATCTGTATTAACTAGCTTAAAAATAATATATAAAGTATAACAAAGTAAAAGAGCTCTTGCATCTGTATCAGAATCGGATCGGAACTGAAAAAATGTGGATTGGCCCATCCCTACTTGAAATAACTCTGGCACACTTCTGTGGATGTTAACCAGTAACTGACTTCGACCACAAGACAGTGTTTCCTTGACTAGTTTTGATAAAAATGCTACTTCATAAGTTTGAGAATTTATGCAAATTATCTACAAGCTGCATCACAAACTGAGATGCTGCTCCAAGTGTTTGGCTGTAACAATCTCAAATTCCATAAATCCTTTAGGGATTGCACTTTTTTGATGAGCTAGGCTTTTAGTTTTAAGTGTGTCTGTGCAGACTTTTTTTTGTCTAAGCATAATTTGGACGACTAATTTCAAATACATTAAAATTACTGTATCTTCAAACATATGCACAGCCCTATTTTAAACTATTACAAACCATGCCTGGCACAGCTTAATAGGTTGTTAATTCAGAATTTGAGTAATAAATCATAAAATCTGAAATCATGTAGTGAGTGCTGTAATGTTTAAAACTGACAGTCTTATTTCCAGAAGCAAAGGTGGCATTTGAGGAACCTTTGGAATTGCCTGAAAGCCAAAGCAACACATCTAAAAAAGCTGTTAGAGGACGTAAAAAAACTGCCGTTCCAGCTGAAGATGAATCTGCTGACTCGCAACGTGGTCAGGCAGTAAGAGCGGCTGAGCCTAATATTTCTGAGGTCAAGTCAAAAAGAGGCAGACAGACCCGGAGAGGCCTGCCGTCAACTCTGGGGGAAGAGGTTCTTACACCTGCTGTTGCAACTCCAGTTAAAACCACTCGAGGAAGAAGAGCAAAACCTGTGCCAGGAGCTACAGCGGACAAGCCGGATGAAAATCTGAGTAGAGGCAAAGCTGGGAAGCCAGTAGAGAGCAATGAAACAATGCATGCAGAGCAGGAAATTATAGAGCAGGGAGCTCAAGTTCAACCTTCTGCTGAAGCCAGACAGGGCAGTAAGGCTGCAGCGGTTCCTAAAAACGCTCTTACACCCGTCAGAAAAGCTGCTAGGGGGAGACCAGCGAAGCGGATGGCTGATACGAACGTCGATACGAAGGCCGCCGTTGAGATGAAAAGCGTTGAAATGAAGCTCCTAAGCCCCACCAAGGTGGTGGATGGCCAGGAGCTTGCTTCTTCATCCCAAGTGACAAAACCAAGAAGAGGAAAGAAGAGTAAATCTGATGAAAATAATACTGCCTCAGAAAGTTTGAAGAAGGATGTATCGAAAAAAGAAACCAATTTGGTTACTGTAGCTGAAGAGCCAGCCAGTCCTATCGTGAAGCCTCACCGTGGGAGGAAGCCAAAGACCCTTGTGAAGGAGGTAGAGCAGGCATCACCTGCTGTGTTGCCAGCTAGAAGAATGCGACGGGGTGGGCCCTCTGATGCCACTGCAGTGACTGCTTCTCCTTCTGTCCACTCATCGAAACCTGGTCGCGGAAAGAGGGTGCTGGATACTCAGGAAGTGCCTCAGGAAGAGAAGCTCCTTCAACCCGACGCATCCTCTACCGAAGTTGGAATAAAGTCCATCAGGAGCACCAGAGGGTCACGTAAAAATAATCCGATCGCAGACACTGGAACTGCCAGTGTTTGTGTTGCTGTTCCTGTACCTTCCAAGGTGGAATCCATGGTTCCGCCAAATGAATCCCCAGGGCTGGATAACCTTGTCATTGAAAATAAAAAGAACACAACCAGAAGAGGAAAAGCTGCCCCTCAAGATCCTGAAGCCAACAAAGCTGATAAAAAATCAGCAGTGGAACAAACGGTTGCCATCAAAGCAGCGGTGAAAAGGGTTGTTTCAAAGAAAACAGCAAAGTGGGATTTGGAGATACCTGACAGCCAAGATGTAACAGAGTTACCAGGCTCTAAGAAAAGGTCTGGTGTAGCGGGCAGAAAAATTGTGGACATGTCAGCTGAAAAAACCACTGAACCGTCAACAAAGCCCCGTCGAGGAAGAGGGCCGAAAAAGCCAAGCTCTGAGTGTTCAGAGCCTGCTGTATCTGAGCAGCACAGTGCTACCCAGTCAGAGTCAACTGCACCTCCATTGAAAATCTCAAAAGTTAATAAGCCTGTCGCTAAGGATATTACTGCAGCGAAAAGAGGCACAAAGCGGACGATTGCACGCGACGAGTCAGTTGAGCATTTGGAAGAGGCCTCCACGACATCTCCAAGTAGACTTTCAACCACGAAAAGAGTGAGGGGCAAGGCTGCTCGCATAGAGGAGAACAAACCTGTGGCCAGTCCAGCTCAGGGGCAGAGAGGCCCTCTGAAGAAGGCAGTGAAAACTACAGAAAAGCTGGAAGGATCTCAAAAGGTAGAAACCCCAAAGCCTGTTGGAAGAAGCAGGAAAAGGGTGGTGCAGCACATGGAACCAGAACCTGTATCCCATGGCAAACAGCCAGGCAGAGGAAATGCCAGGATAACAGAACCAAGTGGTGAGTTGTTTATGGGGTGTTCTATCCATCCATTTCCATACCCACTTACCCCTATGCAGGGTCGTTGGGATCCGAATAATATCCCAGAATCTTATGGGCACAACACAAGGAATAACCCAGGGTACCAACCCATTGCAGTTTTGGGTAGTTATTAAATTATAAATACTTCTGTTTAGTTTTACTGGATTAGTAATTCTCTCAGCAGTCTTAGGACTGCATGCCTTTAAAAGATCCACTATCTATAAAAGGGATCACATTAAGGTCTAAGCAACATTTTTTATTTTTATTGTTTCCAAATGGGCTGATAAGGTAATTAAACCCAACGGGAGTGTTTATTGTGTTCCGGGGCTCCTTTTTGGCAGATGGTGGCAAAGTGAAAAGTGCGGCCCGTGGAAGAAGAAAGTCTCCAACCGAGCCTGAGGCCCCAAGTGTCACAGAAGCCAGAGCAGTGAGAAGCACAAGGCGGAAGTGACCTTTTTGATCTGAGGTTCCGCTTTCCGTTTAATATATTTTAGTCTTACATGTAAAGCGTCCTTTGGCTGTGACTGCTTTCATTGCTGTGCTTTCAGATGCTTTTTATCTTTTCACTTTTGTATATATGTATCGGTAGTTTTTTTACTTTTTTCTTTTTTAAAGAGCAGCATTACATTGAATGTGTTTTTTGTAATTGCCAGCTGCCAGTAAATTACTCGCAAATGGGAAAATTTAAGGGATAAAAAAAATGGCTAATTCAGCTTTTTTTTTTTTTTTTTTTTTAATACAAAGAGCACTGGATATTCAATATATATTTTTGTGAAAATGTCTATTGCTTAAGCAACTTATTTTTTTAATCCTGCCCACTCCAAATACCTGGATAAGAAATTCTCAATCCAGGAATGTTCAATGTTTAATACCATTCTAAACAAAGGTGAAAACATTTTGCTTTGACATTGATAAGATTCACAATTTTCTAATTATACCATGGTTAAACTTTGGCATTCATTTTTCTTCCTAGTGACTTTTTTCTGAGATTTTTTTTTAAAAAAAATGTAATTTCACAGTAGATATTAAAAATTAAGAACTGCAGGAGACTGACACAAAAATGAGAATTCATTTCAAGCAAAGCCCCATAGACTGAATTCACCCTAATAGAATTGTGCATTGGGGCCTTGAATCGTGATACTTGGTCGCACGGGAAAGACTTGTCAAAACCGGTATTGTTAATCTGTAGTTGCATGCACACTACCAAACCAATCAGTAAAGTCACTTAAGGGGAATGTGAATATTATCAAAGAGGGCTAAATTGGCACGTAATTAAAGCTTATTTTTTTTTTGCATTTTAAAAATCAGTATTTGCCATTGGAACCTTTCCTCATTTTAATATTCATAGCTGCAGTTTACGTTAAACCCCCACCCAACTGCATTTTGCCTATTTTCCAAGTAGTTTTTAGTTGCCATGTAGTTTTAGATTTTTAAATGCAAGTTTTTGCAGATTAGAAATTTCAGCTAGATAGGTTTTTATATGTATATTTCATAGAGGTGTCTGTAATTCATACCCAGGTTTTTTTTTTATGAAAACAGACAGTAAATGTTCCAGAAAATCGCAGACTTATTTTTTTCACTGATGCTAAAATAAACTTTAAAAAAAAAACTACTTGTCTGTATTGATGCTTTACCGTATTAACTGACTTTGCGAATACAATATTAAGACTTTCCATGCAAAACAAAAAACCTGTAAAGTTTAAGCAGGTGACATGAATGGCTTTGAGTACATCTCCCTCGAAGCGGAGTTTGGGCTTTTATTTCAGGTAGTAGTTTACTGTCATAAATAGGAATCAAGCGTAACAGTCTTCACTTGTGATGTCTTGATAAATGTATCTCCAGTTCAGGGCCTGGGCTAAAATCTATTTTCTTTTATTTTGGAGCCATTCTATAAATGTCCTGTCCTTTCCTCATACTTTGAATGATTTCCAAATGGCGCTTGCAGCAATTAATCATGTGGGGTTCGTGGCTCGAATGTGGTTCCTTGTATCTGTAACGTTTTCAAATTTTAATCTAACCTTAGTTTCTCCTTTTGAGACCCCTCGTGTATCTTCACTTTGTTTACCTCAAATTAAACTTCTGCTGATTGTTTACCAGCCTCCGAGTCCCAGTGCATTTTGATAGTGCTTCTTTATTTATTTATTTAAATAATTGCAGGGCTGGGATTCGCATACACATGGCCCTCATCTGCATGAAAATTATACAATTAACTTTTGATTAACCGGCTCGTTCAGGTCCCCTCCCACCCCTCCTGCACAGAAATGCACTGAACCGCCTGCATTTTAATAAATACCTTTATGTTGGGAGCAGACTTTTCATCAAAGTCCTCCTACTCGCCGAACGACGGCCCCTGCTAAATCATCACAGGCCACACAATGGGGGAGGCTGAAAGTCATCTTTAAATATATCACGGTCGATGAAAGGGTGCAGATTGTTCTTTATCAAAACAAAAAGAAATCAAAGCTCACTCTGTGGCCAGATGGTACCTTGTAGGTGTCTAGGGTCTCTCTGAGGGCTTCTGAATGCGCGTGATGCGTTCGGGGCAGGGATGGCCCCTTCCTAGAGTGTCCTGTCACGTAGAGGCCTTATCTGGAGGTCTGAGAGCAATTATCAGGAACAATGCACCTCCAATGACTTTTTTTTTTTTTGTTTGTTTTTTGTTTTGTTTATGCATCCAGACACTAGAAAGGAGAGATAATGGCATTAGGAAAAAGAAAATTCTCTATAGGCCTCGTCTGGGGGCTGGAGCCCTCGATTGAATTTGCCATGGCACGCTAGACAGTAGAAAGATGTTATGCTTCTGTTGGACTGTGTTAAACGGATCTCGGCATGTTCTCTCTGAGAAGATAATGTCCTTTGTGGATATTAACAATGTCATCAGCGTTAAACTTGCTATAGGGGGGAAAAAATGTTTTACATAACCTCTCTGTTAATTGGGTACAGTAGCTGCTAAGTATCTCATCTGTAAGCATGTGTTCATAGAAAGGTCAATAGCACCTTGGTATTTTGTCGCTTTTAATTTGTTTAAATTCTGCAGTATTTCAGGTGTATAAGCAAACTCTTTTCAGTTTTTAAATTTGTGTTATATTTCTGCTCCGGAACAACAGCCCTGCAGCTTAAAAGAAAGGTTGTTTGTGTGGCTCATAACAGAATCTGTGCAATAGAGGTGTAGTGAAATATTTACTGTTGTTTTTATATGCTGGAGAAAAAAAAAGAACTTAATGAAAATCATATTTCACGAGAGATCGTAATCGGTGTCCAGGTAGTTCCTTTTTCTTTATGGGCAACGATATAAAAATGTAGAGAATTTTTTCGTAAAAGGCGTCCATATTAGTTTCTTAATGCAGGAGGTTTTTATTTCGGAAGAATAAAGGGTACGGCGACATGCAGGGTAAAACAAGTGAGAATTGTCAGTTCTGAAGATGTGGCACGATCCGTTGGGTAAAGTATAGAAAGCAGCTGGCAAGCGATCGGGGAGGGGGGAGCAGAAACAGGGCCGAAGAAGCGGCAGAATGAAGATAAAAAGATGTGGCCGCCTTTTTTTTTTTTTTTCTTCCTAGCTGATCGCTGGCAACAAGAAATAAGCCAGTGAAGAAGAGGAATATCTGATGGGTCATCTGTTGTATAATGAAAGAAGTCAAGATGGAAGTCAAGGTGATTCAAATTCTCTGGGGGGGGGACTCTTCGAGCTTCTCAAAAAATAGGCCCGGGACTGATCTATAGTTTATAAACTGACCAAAATAATTAGCATTCAAATTAGATTTGAGGACTTGGCTTGACAGCGAAAGAGAAGGCAGCCAGACTGTAGGGGCAGGCTGACAATCTTGTGAATAGAAATGTGTCTATGGCAGGATTAAAGGGATTTTTTTTTTTTTTTTTTTTAACCCCCGAAGAAAGTTCTGTGTTCATTATGATTAACACTGTACTTGTGATAATATTCAGTCGAGTCAAATAGTGCGTATCATGTTTTCGCTCCAATAGTTTGTAACAAGCTTTTAGTCGTGAATTTTAAACGTGTAGCGCTGTTGCTGGGGTGGCGGAAGCAGTGTGTTCCGAGCCGCGTTTGATCACATTCTCTGTGTCCGTCTTCATTATTTCTCTAATGCAAGAAGTGGTATTAGACAAAGACTGCCGTAGGATGACTCTGTATCAATATCGCTAACGTGACGTTATGTCTTTCCTGACCGGTGAATGTGAGACTTGTGGTTTTGGGCTGAAATCCAAGGGCCTGCTAAGAGGGAATTGTTCAAACACAAGAGGCAGAGGTCTGGGAGGGAGATAGGGAGGGATTTAGCGACTCGAGCTGAAGGATGCTACCAGAGGGGAGGATTGGAAGGGGGGGGGAGGTCGACAAGATTAGCAGCGCGGGCCTGGTAGGCTCCGGAAGCCCTCGTCAAGTTTATCTCCCTCCGCATGGCAGGTTGCAACAAAGAGTACAACATTAATGCTGGGGGCCATAAAGCAGGACCTGTGGAGCTTCAGACTGAGTGTTACCATCTCTGCAACCCCCCCCCCTTCCCCCAACACACACTGTCACATACAAGGGGTACATGCTGTCAGTACCGACAGGCCTATGGGGAGAATGCAGGGCAAGGGATGGGGTTTGGAAGGGTGGGGGGGGGAAACTAACTTTGATGTAAGCTTGTAATCGCAGCAATACAGGCCTGACAGTGGAGTTTGACAAACGGCGAACAAAGCTTGTCAGTCATCGGCTAAACAAACAAAATAAAGTGTCTTATGTCACCGAATCGGAACTTCAAAAGGAATATGTTAAAAGTTGAGTCTGACGTCGCCAAGGAATAAAATAATCGTCCCACTGTTCAACGGCTGTGATTTGTCTTAAGCTGAAATATAGCTTTTGAATATAGATTTTTTTTCTGAGATTCATTTTGGTGGATTGCAGGGATTTGATAATGAAGCTGTATCGCATTGTGTCTTTTCCTTGGTTGGATTATGCATTTGATTTACTTAAAATGTGTTTTGAATGACCTCCTCTGTATTGTAGTAGAGTACGTGTTCACTTGGTCCTAAATAGACCAGAGCCCTTTTAAAAATGGTCTGTATGCCGCATGTTTCATCTTTCCAGTGTTGCCGTTTTGTTGTTAAATTTGTGAAATTACTATTGACTGCAATTGCATAATAGCATTTTGCAGTATGTCGTGGAACCAAGGCTTCGGCGAGCATGTAGGTTACACAGGGAGTTAAAGACTTTGCCTTGGTTTATTTTGGCAAGATGACGTTTGTTCTTCAGCTGTGTCACAATGGGATCAGAACATACAGCTTCATATCCTTTTGTTGCCAAGGATCTGGACCATGTACTCATTGCTGTACCTTTGATGTACTTGACGAAGGTTTCGCGCTTCATTCGGGCAATGGGTAACGGATGTGAAATGCTTTAATAGACTTATGTAGGATACTACTAAGTCCCCCTGTTTGAAAAATGGGATCAGAAATCTAGTCACAGCCTAACAGAGTTTTTGTATTTTGTATGCCCTGTTAATTATTCCCTCTTCTGTATTAAACTCTGCATCAAAACTGGTCACGCTGTGCATGCTAATTAAGGAGAAAAAAAAATCATTGTTAGCGAACATTTACATGAAGTTATTTGGCCAGTGCTCTTATCCAGAATAACTAGCACATTTGTATTATGTCAGCAGGGTTGTTTTTTACATCATGGTAATTACAAATTGCTTATTTTCCCATTACAACTGTTTATGCAAATCTATATATAGTGAAGCAATTCGAGTTCATTTAATATTGCGGTTCGGGTTAACACTGTAATGAATTTCTTTATAAATTACTTGTTTGCGGGTACCAAAGAAGGTAGGCCCCTGGGACTTAAACCTGTCACCTTCGGGTCACAAGTCCGGTCCCATCAGTATCACTAGGCTTTTATTCGTAACATAAGCGAATATTTTAGAAAACATTAGAAACGATATTCTTTGAAAGCTGGCTCGTTTGGAGAGCCCCCACGCAGCTTTCATATTTAATTAGGGAGTAACTTTTGAAGTCAGGACAGTCACTCCGCGGAGTTTGACAAATAGTGATTATTTCCGTGTCTGACAGTCAGCTGACAGAAGTGTTACCCCAAGTGTGTCCACTGCATGAAATATACAAAACGGTAATGACACGCTATGGCATGAAATAATTCACTCGCCATATGTCTGGGAAAGGCGAGGCGGCGAAGCGTTATGGCATTAAGCGGCATGGGAGGGTGTGCCAGCTGGGGGACGAAGCGGGATGAAGCGGGACGCCCTTCCGCCGTGGTCGCCAAAGAGTGGAGGGATGAGTAGGAGTTCAGCTTTCCTCCTGAGCTTCAAAGGCATCGATGAATAGATGGAAGGAAATATGGTACTGTGAGACAAGGCATGTCTGAAGGAGAGTGCTGGCTCACTTCACACGCTACAGGAAACCAGCAGTTGTGGTGCATTCTGCGTATATTTTGTCTATATTTTTTTTTCGCTAGGCAGGCTACACAATATTATCGCGTATTTATAAATGTATAGGAGTCCATCATCTTATATATAGGTAGGTACACGTTTTGAGATTTCTGAATTCTAACTGGATTTGTCCCGTAGAAAAATCGAATATTTCCTTTTTTAGATGAGAATTATGTTTATCTGATCATGTACAAGGCTTTCTGCAAAACCAGCAAGATGCTAATAACGTGTCTCCCCCCTCCGTCGTATGTCTTTGGTAATTGCCTTTTTTTTTTTTTTTAGACAACTTTGGAAACTTTCTGACTTGTGTGAGGAGCAGTCAAGCGTTCACATCTTCCCCGCGTCAAACGAACCGGCAGTGAAACTATTACTTCTTATCACTCCCGCACTGAAATGTCGCCACTTTAAACATACTTTCTGTATTTATTTGAAGGCCCCAAAATGTTTACTGAGAAGCACAGCAAGGGTAAAAAAATAAATGAAATCAGCATATTACCAGAGAATACCTAATGCTTATGGGCCACTGTTGAACTCGACTGAAATGAGCTTCTCCTTTCTGCGTTAAGGCTGGATCGTGTGGAAGTGAAACGGGCCACCAGGGAAAGGAGGCGACATGGGGGGTGGGTGGGGGGCCAGACGATGCGGTGATGAAGATGCATTGTCCTGGGTGTTATTTGCGCCCAGCATTAGCTTAAGCTAAGTCCCATGTAAGAGCGCGCAGAGAAATTGCATTAAGCGCCGTATGACGGATAGCGAACGCGGTGCCCCCGCCCAGGCCGCGCCGGACCCTAAATGCCTTTCTGTTTTCAACCTTCTTAAGTAGCCAAATCTTTATTGAGTGTTGGGCCACTGGGACATTTTAGCCTTTGAGAAGGTTGTCCTAGTTACTATTGCTTTAGTGGATAAAACCCGCAAGGACGTTCCCCTAACTTGTTTGGACTCCAACTGTTGTATGTTATTTGATTTGGGCCCCCACTAGGGAACAGGCTAATTTAAACACGACTGAAGTGGCTTTCAGTCCGGAATTTTTAACTTGACAAATGCAGGCAGGTGATCTTTAAACTATCCCCTTACCTTTGTAAATGCAGATGTTTTATATTTAACCCAGTGTGCTTTTTCTTCTTCAGTAAATGTGACGAGTGGCTTTTTTCTCCTGGACTCGCGGTGTCTGCTGCGTGCGCAGCATCGTAAGCTGCGAGATACTGCTGGCTATACAAGCCACAATCTGTGACCATGCCGTGTTTAAATGCAATGCAAATTGTGTGATAATCTTGAACCCAGCAGTTTTAACTGACTTTCTTAAAAAAAAAAAAAAAAAAAATTATATATATATAATAATGTTTGAAATGCGCTATTCGACTCATAGGTACGCCGCTTTGGACACAAGTGTCTGCTAAATATGTAGGCCTATATGTAATAGGCCCAATAACAATAATATTACTAATAATAATTATTATAAGTATATCTTACTTGTGTCGTGTATAGAAATATAAATAACAGAACTAATATTCCAAGGAGTGTTTAACTGTTGCTCTGTAAGTCAGTCTCATACCATAGTTTCTCTACAGCACAATTGGAAAATGGCAATTAAATATCTGGCATATGTAAGGAATACCCAGTTCGTTATTTAATATAAAAATCAAACGGATGAAGTATACATTAGAAATTGAATTAATTATTAGTATATTTGTATGGACTGTATGGCAAGACCATTTCTGTTTTTGACGGCCTTGTCTGAGGCCTGTATTTGGTTACGTATACGTAATGATAATTACTGTATTGATGTGTAGCCATGGAGGGCGTCAGTAACGAAAGGGTATGTTTAAGAGTAAGATGTGTTTAAGCAGGAGGTCCCTCACAGGAATTTTGATTCTGGGGTTCCGAAGACCACACAGAAGGCAGGTGTGAGTATCGGATGCGGATACAGACTGAAGGTAAGCGGACAGCGGTTATTGCAGTAGACAAAGCTGCCAACATGAATCTACACTGACAAACTTTCCCAGGCGTGCCTGAATGTACGGACCACACCGGGCCAGTATACAGAAGACGGCCGTGGTAAGTTTCCGAGTTACCCTAACTACTCTGAGGGACGTTTTAAATCATTGAGTTTAGTTATGCTGGTGGAGTCATAAACTTACTGTCCGTTTTAAATGTTTTCCCCACACCAGCGCCTCCCCAAAAGGTGCCTTTCTTCTCTCAAATGAATTTCTGAAAAAAAGAAATATGTTGTTCCACATGCATATAGCATATTTTGAACTATCCTAGAAGTATACGAGTAGTTTTTAAGAAATGCAATGTAGTTTTTTTTTTTTTTTTTCTCAAAATACTAGCAGTTAAAATATTAAGCAATGTTAAAAGGATGCATTTTTTTTGGTCAGCAATTTCAATAACTTCAAATCTGAATGGCTTATATGTTATAATTACTATTGTCCACTGGGTGGCACTCTTCAGCTTTAAAAAACATCCGTTTTCGAACGCGGACAAACCTTGTGCTTAGAGTGGCACACTTAGGTTTGTGCTTTAGCCTAAAAAAACCAGAACGGCAAAAAATCATTTATGGTACTGTGAGGATGAAATCGATATGCCCTAAATAAAGCATATAATCACATTAAAAAATATAAATTTTCTAAACATGCCTTTGATCTCAGTATGTGGAAATCGTTATTCTTTGCAAGATATTATTGGTGTTTAACCATATTACTAATAACTGTATGCATCGATATTAGCCTACACTTAATTTCCAGTTATATTTTATGTAATTTATGTGCAGTGACGTGTTTCTCTATCAAGACCATAATTTACCAAGTGGTCTTATGAAAGATAATTAATATTAATTACTTTTCAAAATTAGCTGGGCCTTCAGTGCTTATGCTGCATAAAGAAATTTCAACAAACATTTATATACATACATACATATATGGAACATAATGGAAGAATATTTATGTAAGGTTTTATAGTGGTGTTGAATCACAAAGTAGCAATGTGCATTTTAGGCTGTACATGTAGTATTTATGAAATGAAGTATATTGAGAAATATACCGTGTTTTTTTTAATATGTATATATATATTTATATATACACACACACACACATGCACATATATATCTATACATAATGTTAATAGGTATATACAATATAATTTTTAAGTGCGTTGACTGCAGGCATAGCCTGACTGTTGCCTGGTGTGTGTTTATAAAAATATGTTGACCCCCGTGTCATAGGGTCACCCATCGGTATAGCGATTACAATGCATCGCAAGACCCGTGGAAGGCAGTAACACGTTCCAGACCCTCAAAAGAGGCCACGGGTCAAGTATCCACAGCTCCTCCACTCTGTTGACAGCGGTCTCGCGGAAACGGCGGTCAGGCCGGAAAAAGCCCCAGACGACGAGCCGAGCGAGCGAGCGGGCGGGCGGGCTTGTGTGCGCGTGCGTGTGTAATTACGCAATGAGCCCAGCAACGCCAGCATAGATCAGCGTCCTTCGTAATCATGCACCCGCATGGAACTCACTCCTCATCAATATAAATATATGGTAATAACTTCTGAGTAGTTCAGAGTCATTCAGCATTCATGACGTTAAACATCTCAAGGAAATAACACGGTAATAATGAGCCAAACAGTAATTGATTTGTAACGAAGCTGAAACGCTGAAGTTACTCGCAGTCTTTCCAGTGTCTTATTGGCGGAGACCTTGCTATGCGGATACTGAATAAAATCTGTCTCCCTGAGCTGTCGGGGGAAAGTGTTTTTTACATTAGTCTTGACAGTGTATGAAAACAGCGATCCTTTTGTACCGCTATGCAATTCAAATCGAAAGTAATCAAAATGCAATTCTGATAAGAGGTATAGACCTAATTTCTCTGGTGGCCCCCAGTGCTGTTTGCCCGCTCCGTTATTTTGAACTTGCTGAGTCTCCTGAAAGATTAAGATGCGTTTCCCTGTGATCAAAAAAAAGAAAGAAAAAGTAGAAAAATGCAGAAAGAACAAGTCAACATAAAATATAAATGAAGACACTCCGACTCGGATGATGCTCCGGAAAAGGCTCTTTGTTAAGAACAGGCACGGGTGTTAAGATGTGATTTGCTGAAGGACTGACTTTTTTTTTTGGTGAATTTGATTGTGGATCCGCTCTTGTAAAATGAGCACTTATTCGAGTTGAGCAGAAGTTATGGGATATTGGTGTACAAGCACATGGTCCTACATTTGGTGTTGGCGTAGTATTCTGAGCTGTAGATAAGTCACATAGTTAAGTTTGGGGGTGTGTGTATGCAGGGGCACAATAAGGGCCTGGATACCTTGGCAAATTCATGGGACCCGGCACTTCAGAGGGGCCCTTGAATATGTACGAGGTTGTACAAAGGAGTTAGTGGGAGGGCACGGGGGGGTCCAAAGTGACATTTTGTCAGGGGGGCTGGAATCTCTAACTGTGCCCCTGCATGTATACATGGAGTTTTGACATGTTTTACACCCATTTGATGAAATCCAAGCTTATGTGGTTCTTCGTGATTTGTAATCCCGCATTTCATTCCACTCACCTTGAAAAGAACATCGCCCCCTGTTGTCTGGAGGATCATAGCGCGACCTGAGCTCCATTCGTTTTATTTCCACCCAGTTTTATTTCCCACCCCCCGGGGGCCGACATCTGGTCTCTGAGGCTCCCTCCTTCAGTTTGACTCATCTTTTGTTGTGTGATCCCACGGCGACGGATCTGGTTTAACTTCCCAAGGCCTACCACACCTGAGGTCCATTCCCTGGACACACACGCGCACATGCGGGGTGAGATCTGCTTCTCACATATATCCGACCAACGTGGATCCATTTCATTATGTACCTATTACCATATTACCACATTATTATTCATCTTGGAGCTAACGCTAGACTCGAGGGCCTCTTGGCAAGGATCCAGTTTGAGAAGAAGAGAAGCAATACTCATATGAAAACTCAGACATGACAAGGGCAATGGTTAGTTTTCCAAAAGGTATTGAAATAAACAAAGGTATTTAATTCTGTTTTATTTCACCATATTAAAATTATGTTCTAAAGTGGCAAGGGATTTACCAGCTACGTATCATCCAGACATAAATTAGCCTCGCTCCATTTAAACGGCACGGAGGCCCAGTGTACACATACAGGGTCGGTTCTGGAATGAGTTGGGATGGTCAGAAAACGTGGACGAGGACGAATTAGTGGGGCGATCTTAGTCAACGTCAGGCTTTTGGCGTTAAGAATGTTTCAGGAAACCTGGCTGTGCGCTTTGCTCACGAAACCTTACAGACACGTGTCCCCCTCCCCCAAGATGCACACCGCCTCGATCGCCACATCCTGTGATGTCAGGGAGTCGGCGCTGAGATAATCAAGCATATCGGTGGGGGCAGAAAAATAAATCAGAACGGGCACCTTTGTGTGTTGTGGGGCGGGCTTGCGGTTCAGCGGCGGTGCTGGCTGGCGGCCCAGTTTCAGAGTTGGACTCTGACGGCAGGAGACATGCCGTCGTCGTTTTGCGTCGCCGCTGCCCGTCACGTTAATTAGAGGGGCCGTGTTAGCGGGGGCCCCGACTTAGTGGTGGACGCCTTCCTCGGCGGGGGCGGGGTGGGGGAGCCCTGGGTGGGATCATCAGAGCCCGGCATGCTGAGCTGGGCCCGCACCTCGACCCGTCCCCCTGCCTCTCGGCCCTGACGTCGGGCACTTTTCCTTTTTTTGTTTTTTTGATCAGGGCTGCCTCCTGGGCGGTCAAAGCAAGCAGCGGGCGGGGCCGGGCTGGCGG
>JAODLC010000045.1:5512497-5522508 GCA_026781145.1 Hippopotamyrus pictus | reverse complement strand
CCCCCCCCCCACCCCAACCCCCCCCCCCAGCCAGCAAAACGAAGAGGAAAGGCGGGATTGCTCCAAAAAAAAAAAAAGTGCACACCAAGCAGGGGTTGGATGTGGGAATGACCTCCAGCGCACACTGTGCCTGACAAAGCCAGACAGCTCCGAGAATATGCCCAGCGAGGGCGCCGTTAGCGTTGGCAATACAGCAGAATGTCCCCAGATAAATCCCGTATGCTAGGCTGTAGCTTCATACATTGTACTATTGTCTGGGGGGTGTGTTGTTTACACTTTGGGGCCCCTATAGTGTAATGACCATTTGTGGCCAACAGGGGGTCCCCAAAGCTCAAGGGCCCCACACAGATGCCAGGTTTGAATGCTGGTAAACACTGCTGCAGCTAATTCTGTGTGATACAGGATGGCAGATGCATGTAGCTCTGCGTTAACTTCAAACAAAGCTCGCTGTGGTTTCAGTCACAGTGAGTCGGTTAGTTTGAGTGACAGCTGCTTCTTCAGAGCTCATGCTTGTGAAAAACATCATTAATTAACCCTGATCGATGGTCAGTCCTGTTTTATGCCTGAATAAGACAGAAAACTAGTCGGAAACGGGCTTCTGCTTTAAAAGCTGGCTAGCTACCCTGCTCAGATCGAAGGCTTTACATCATGCTCTGCCACTGGAATCCCCCCTCCGGGCCGGATCTAGGCCCGTTCCGTGGTTCTTCTATCATAATTCTGCAGCCTTTCCTTTTTTTGCAGTAACTAGTCAGATACAATGCTAACAGAAATGTCCTTTGAAGACCACCGCTGCCGCTCCTGGCCCGAGCGCTCCACAAGCAGAGCACTGCCTGGTTTTTGATGAGCATGCTTACAAAATGGTGAACGACACCCACCGTCCTGTAGGATTGTTTTGTGATTAGAGTCCTAATGTGCAAATTACATTGACCAATGGACTGTTGTCAACTCAAGGGCATCTGAGCCAGTCATTATCGGTCTGTCTTGGATAACTATGTACATATGCCATCAAAATCACCTAAATTATAAAGGAGATGTATAACTCACCGGTGTATATAAAATTAAAAAAATGAATTTAGCAGATGCTTATGATCCAAAGTAACATTCAGTTGAGAGAGCAGGGTTAGCCAGTCCCTGGAGGGGTTGGGGTTACGGGCCTGGCTCAGGGGCCTAAAGGTGACATCACTGTGCCAACCACAGGGTCTGGACTGGCAACCTTGGATTGACTGAATTTGGATGTTTTTCCCCAGAATTTCCTCTAGGGGCAAAGTTATTAATATAAGCTGTGAAGCCTTGTTGTGTGTGTGTGAATTATGTAATTCAAAGCCTTCTGTGAGCAGATGAGAGCTGTTTCGTACACAGAGGTCCAGTACTGAAGTTGCTTATGTGCCCAAAACCTTCTGGTTACGCCTAAATACTAGGAAAGGGTCGGTTGCTACCCGGGGCCAGTCCCCACATCCCCTGTAAACACCGGGCCTGATGCTTGCCAGCGCGACCTGTATTCTGGGTGGAGTCTCAGGGCTGATTATTCATTTGTTTTGAGTGCAGGTCTATTTCATTGACACTTCCCCTCCCCCCTTTTTTGTGTGTCCACTTTACCTGTAAAATCAGACTGAGTCTGTCAGCCATTAATCATTAGCCTGTCACACACAAGCATTTGAGATGAAGAAACTGGTTTTATTACCCGAAGCATAACATGGGACTCTGTGCAAGGAATCTCTGCTTTTTCAAGTAGTTCTTCCTGCTAATTAGTGTGTAATCTATGAACGTCCCCCAGTCCTCAACCATCCCTGAGCCAGTCCAGGTTTTCATTCTCTTTCATTACCTGTATATCTGGGACGGCTCAGGTGTGTAGCAGGTGGAACTGAAGAAAACATGGGCTGGCTTGGAGGGAGGCTAAGGACTGGACTGAAGATCAGGGATCCTCCCTGGATGGCAGTGTTACCAAACTCTTACAGTCGTATGGTGAATTTGGTCACATGTTCTATCAATTCTCCCATATTGTTTTCCCTCCAAAATACAGCCACACAAAAATCATTGAACAGAGATCTCTGTAATAAACAGTGCATTGATGATGCTGGTGTATCTTCTGATATTTGGTGACCTCTCAACCACCGCTGGATAGCAGAGGTGGAGAAAGCCTGGACATTCTTTTCCAGGTCATTCCTTCCTTTTGCATGGATGACCTTAAGTAGGTGTGAACGACTATGGCCAATCGAGAGGAATCACTCCATGTCTAGGTCATGCGAGCTGAGACCGTTAAAGCCAATTACGGCTTCCTTCGATTACGAAGGCGATATTTAACAGACGGGGCTTCTTTAATTCCTCAGAAACCCGTCGTGCCTGAAGGGGGTGTTTCTCCGTCTGAGTGGCGGGTAGCTGGGATTTTCTTCTGCTTTTTTTTTTGTTGGTGGGTTTGCACTAATCACACGCGGCGGATTATATGAAGAGGCTGCTTCCCGCCTCTTTCGGGGCGCGCAGTGCATCAGCGATGCTGAGTAAGAGAAGAGGAAGGGCGGAATATCAAGCAGAATCACGCCCAACGTCAATGAGATTATTAGCACTCTGAGAGAGAGGGAGGGAGGTTGGGAGAGAGAGGAGGGCGTGTTCGTCACAACGAAGGATAATAATCAACCGTGGCCCGAGACGGGTTTGGGGGGGCCCTATGGACAATGAAGGCCACGTCCCATCCGGCCAACCAAACCTCCCCAGCCCCAATCGCCACTGCCCCTCCCCCCACATCCTGATGTGAGCCCCACTTTTTTAATCGCATTCCAGAAACATAACTTGCCGAAAGTTTGTGCTTGCCTGGTGGATTTTCATTTCAGATGTTGTCAACTCAAGGGCATTTGAACCAATCAATATCTGTCTGTCTTCTGGCGCACACAAAGTTGGCTATTAGAAAAGAGCTTCGTATAGTAGGCTCAGCCAATACCATTAGCTTTAGCCTAAGGGCAGTTCTATCCGAGACAGACTAGGCACCTGCCCCGCCTCCCCTCCCCCACTATTAAGCAGGTCTCGCGGGATGTCATTTGGACATATCGGGCAAAGACCACTTCTTTATTCTTTCTCTTTCTACACCCAGACTCCCCCAAAAATCAATAAATCTGTTCTTTGCTTATTTTCAGAACTTTGCTTCAATATAAGCAGGACTTACCTTCCAGCTAGAAACTCACTCTGCACCGGGTCATTTTCCCCCCCTCTCATTCTTTCTTTCTTTCTTTTTTTTTTTTTTTTTGTTCTTTCTGATTTTTTACAAAGCTGCAATTTGAAAGCAAATTAATTGGGAAACGATCTGGTCTCCATTTTGTTCTGCAGAGATTAAAAGACTCTCTCTGAAGGAGACCGATGTTTGCACCCGTCCGTGAACATGCTGCCGTTCTTTCCTCTCGCTGACTATTTTTTTTTTTTTTTTTACAAGCAACATCTTAATGGTTTTATTTTCATCATCTGGGATAGAATCCGTCATCCAGTAATGGACAGATTCAGGTTAAATGACCGCCAATAAATTACTGTATTTCATTATGTTGTTAAAGCTGCTTTGCCCTTCGACATCGCTGGTCCAGGTTCCCTTTCCTACGCGGAGGTCCTCAAGTCAAACCTTTACGCCAAAAATTATTTGTCATGCGCAGTAATTTCCGCCCCATCTCGCCTCACGGACCCCACACTCGGAATGATTTATTATTAACGCCAACATCGCGTCCTGCGATTACTGCGACGGGCGTGTTGCATATGTGCATGGCTGCACGTGTGCAAATGGCGAGTTTGTTTCCACGCGTGATTCAGCAGCCTTTAACGTGATCGACGGTGACAGCAGCCTCGCCGCGCATTAAGTATCGTATCATTCACTTGCAAGACAGGCGACCTCCACGTGAATGATGTGATGCTTAATGCCCAGCAAGGGCACTGCTAATATTTTTGAATGCGATTGTGTTCCCCCGTTTTTTTTCCTCCATTAATATTTTAGATTGTCCCGTCAAAGAGGACCTAGATGTTTGTGGTCAGGTCTGTATTACCAAGGTAAAAAGAGACTTTACATGCGTATTGTGTCAGCCTGAGATTGTCCAGTATGGTGTTGGAGACAGACAAAGAGCGTGTGGTTGCCGTCTGGACATTTCGCCAGCGAGTGCCTGGTCATCTCGTGCACTGACAGCTCTTAGCCCACCCCCTCAAAGGAAGGGGGCCATTCAGCAGAGGAGCCACTTTGAAGTTTCAGGGGCCCTTCCGTGATAACAGAAGGTGTTGCAGTTGCGGCTGGTGTAGTAGCCGCATCGATCGATCCCTAATGAGCACCGGCAAAGCTGCGGCTAATGGGGTTGCGTCTGGTGCTGTCGGTCGGCGTGGGAGACAGGGGCCGGCCCGGGGGGTTTGGTAAGGGGTTGGTCTGGCCCTACGCCCTTAGGGCAGGGATGCTTTGGGGGGGTCACCGCGACCAATGAACCGGAGTCAGCAGGATTTTTTTTTTTTTTTTTGGTTAGTCGATGTTCAAGCTAATCATTCGCATTTGATTTTCTGTACATGCACTATATAGGAGGTCTGCTCTACATACCTTTAATTTGTGTAAAAGAACACAGAGCTGCTCTCCTTGGAAGACAGTCTCATCCCATCTTCCATATTTCTGGATTTATGCTTGTATTTCCCTGGTTGTTTATTCAGCAACTGATGGTAACTCATTCACAAAAAAAAAAAAACACACTTCCAAATGCTGACCCCATTTATACAGGAAAGATTGAAGCAGCGTTGAATTAAAGATTCCTGCCGGATTTTCTTTTCATGTGAGAAATGATCGCTCATTAGTATGACGTTCGTTGGCCCTGAAATTCAAACAGGGACCACACTCGACCACAAAGCGCGACCACAGGTGTGACCACAAGCTAGATCTGCATGAATTGCCGGCTAATGCCGCTGGTTTGCACATGACCAAGTGGAACTGTTCCCGCTCCTGAAATATTGCTGTTCAGATCCCGAGGGAACGGCTCTTGCAGCCTTAAGAAAAACGCGTCGCCCGAATTGCTTTGGTAAGCCATCCAGCTGCTGTGGATGAAATTGTCTAACAACAAAATAACGCGATGTAAGGTCAGTTTCGAGAGCTGGGCTTACCGCAGGTTTATTATCTGTGAAGCTGTGTAGAAACTCCTGCCCCCCCCCCCTTCCCCAAATCCTCCTTCCTGCCTGCTTGGTTCTCTGTTTACCCGCTGCTCCGCACTGCCATCAGCCTCCGAAGGAGACGCCGTCCTTTCGACAGCAGGAATGATGCATCCTGAGGGAACTGGCCAGGGACAGCTGGATCGAAACCTTGCACATCCCCCTACAACAGGTACCAGGGGAGAAAGCGCCACCCAGGGGTAAAGTGGAAGCATTTCCATCGTCACCCGTATGCGAATCCTCTGAATGCTTAGGTTAATTAACGTGTAATTATACATTAGGAGCATTTCACCTGTCAGTGACCCATGAAAACGGCATCCGTTAGTCCACAGCCAATACCTTGGCTTCATAGCTTACCTCAGCTGGCCGTGTTTAACTTTTTGTCCTTTTCTGATGCACATTATTTTTTGTAGCAATAAACTCTGACACAAACCCCCCCCCCCCCAAAGGAGGACGTGGGTGCCATCCATTAGCGTTGGCTGTGGGTCATGTGACAGCGGTACTGCGTTCTGTGGCTCTGCCATGAGGAGAATTTGGTGCCGGTGTCACATGACCCAGTCACATGACCCACAGAAGGCAGCACCGGTGTCACGTGACCCAATCACATGACCCACGGCCTGCTCTAACGGAGGGCACTGACCCTGAAGGCTGGCGCGTGGCTTCCCGCCTGGAACAGCGTGATAGCGGAGCGGTCGACGTGAGCCAGCTCGCTGCTAGCGACGCCAGCGGCTTCCCGCCACCGGCATGCTTAGGTGGAGAGAGCAGTTAATGGAACAAAAATGACAGACAAATTACCCTGGTGGTGCTGCATTTGGGGAGGAAACCAGCTCAGAGAAGTTCCAGAGCCACAAGCTGATTTCCGTCTAATTGTTTCACTGTAAAACTGCACCCAGGCTGTTAGGATTAATTCGTGAAGTATGAAAAACAAACGGTTATTTAATCATAAATCCCTCTTAGCCCGGAACAGCGCTGAGGGGCAACTTCCTAGAAGAGCTTCCCGTGCGACTCGTGTTCAGGGGGATGATTCCTGTTTCTCCGGCAGCGACCTGCGGTGAGAGAAGTACCGCTTTCCTCTTCATCGGTTGGAAGCCAAGTCTCTGCTCCCGTTCTGCCCTGGAAAATCCGAGGCGGCACAAACATACAATGACACATGCCGATGCAACTCAATTTAACAAATAATTTAGTGAGCGGAAACGGCGACGCAGAAGCCCGTGTGATTCGTAATACCGTTTTCATTGCTTAGCTTTTTCTTTTAATCCCGTCTCTGATGGCAATCGCCCAACAGCGTAATCATTCCAGATTAACTAGCATTGAGAACCTTGTAGCTATTGCTAACATGAATGTATCTTTCAGTGCTGGGGGGGGGACTTACCCAGTGGCAGCGAATCTAATGCCAGCTCAAAAACGACTTGGGGGGGCTGGCCAGGACGGCGCCCAAAAGGAGCCTCACGAAGAGGCTGGGACTGAAATATGGCTAGCCCACTAGTGTTACACAGATTAACTTATCACCTAGTTAAACGGGCTGTCAGTGTGCAATGGCAGTGCTTGGCAGGGTGAATTCAAATGCATGTAAATTTCCCTGGTGGCTGACTAGCAAGCATGGCAGAGCTGTCAAGCCACGACATGCGAAAAGTGCATTAACACGGTTAAAAATACATTCGGCGAGGAGAGCTCATGTTTTAATAACATCCGTGTGGACAAATGACGCCTGGGCGTCCCGCCATCGCTACCTTATGATCCCTTTATTATCTGAACGAGTCAAAAAAAAAAAGCAAAAACGTGGCCAGGTGTGCAGGGCCGAGGCGGAGAGATGGAGAGATGGAGAGATGGAGAGATGGCCCGCCATGACATCTTGCCGCTTTTTTATTTTTTTTGTTGCGATGCGCCCCCTCAAACAATTAACAATTAGCTGTCACGCCCCGGCAGCTTCCCCTGGGCCTGCAGCCAGGCAGCACTTTGGAGAGACGCCGTTCTGATAGCCCGTTCTGATAGCCCGGCCTGTCAGGTTCGTTTGATCTCGCAACAAAGTGATTAAAAAACATCAAGGAGACGTTATGCACTTTGCTTTGTGGCAACTTTGAGACGTCTCCCTGTCTGACGCGGTTCAACTTTCCGTTTCTGCGGGCTTGCGAGCGAGTTGTGCTGCGTGGTGCGCCAGTTCAGGCTAAAAGACATGCTGTCGCACGATGTACCAATCTAGGCAGAACGCAGAACGTGGATATATTTTATTTATGTTGGCTGCACATTGTGCTAATTTACGTTGCGTCTAAGTAAGTAGATGTGTTTTATGTACATGCTGTGGCATAATATGCCAGTCTACTGTAGGTCGTGATAAACTAGCTAGAGATATTTTATTTGCTAGCTGTAGCATGCTACGCCACTTTAGCTTGTGACTATATATTTTATTTATATCGGCGTTGTGTGCCAGTTTCGGCTGTGATTAAGTCTGTAGGTGTATTTTTTTACAGGTGTGGCATAATGTGCCAGTATTAACTGTGACTAGGCAGTAATTGTTTTTTATTTTTATATACTACGTTATTGAGTAGATGCCTCCATGTTTACGTGGTACATCATTGCTTTATTCTGCAGTTATAAAATGCACTAAAGGCACGTTAATGTGATACATCACATTGATGCGGCAGGGTCTTGTACATTCTCTGAAAAGATCTTCGTTAACTGAATAGACGAACGGGAAAGTTTACCTCGTTTCTGGTGGAGCGTGTTCTTCCCGCCTCGGTAGCGTGTACAGGGAGGAGGTAGAGAGAAGCAAAGCCCTCCCCCATTGGTACCAGTGACAGGAGTGACATGCACAGCCCCCCACTCGCATTATATATGCAAATGAAGTGTCACTTAGTAGCTATTCGGCAACAAAACAGCCCCTGCGATGAATAGGCGCGCTAAAGGCCGGCGGGTGCCGCAGGCAGGCGTGGGGCATTACATTCAACTCAAACTGAATGAAGAATGCAAAGTGACCCACAGGATGCATCCCAAGTCCCCCGCCTTCAATTCCGGCTCGTCCTTATCGGCGCAGGCAGAAATTAGCTCGTCTTTGGGGGGAGATCTGTCGGAAATCCCGGCCTAAAATGGTATACGTCGGATCAAAGACACATACATCCTATCGCTTTTCTCATCTGTGTGCAAGGGACAGGCCGGCAAGCACGTTTAGGGAGTGCGGCGTGCGCTAAAAGGGATTTGCGGGACTGTTCGTCATTCGGATGAGGCCGGGGGGGGGGGTTATTATTATTAACCAGGGGTCTGGTTATGAGCAGAGGCGTGGGGGGGTGGGTGGTGGGGGGTTGGTGAAACAAGATAAGTTGGCGTCTCCAGCGAATACCACATTCAGATCCAGGCACAACAAGGGGACCAGGGGGGCAGTAATTTGGAAATAAGAAGTTTTTAATGAGAAATGTTTAGAAATAATAATCAGATATTCCACAGATGTTCTTGAGAAAAACAGGGGGTGGGGCAAGAAAGGCCCTAATTACGATGCACGGTGAGCCCAGTGAAATTTACAGGATGCTTCAGTCTGCCTGTCAGGAGGGCTGACAATTAAAACACCCGACTTAAAACTTTGATGATGCAAAAACAAGGAGAGAGTGTCAGTGGGAGACGCAAGTCTGCGTCCTCTGGAAAGAGTCACCGGCATGAAGCAAGTGCATTACAATTGCATTTCAAACGTGTCATGGCCTGTATATAACTGAACACTTCTTGTGCCCTTAGGATTAATGTTTAACGATGATTTATCTGAATTGAGGAATTCATCTCTGGGATTTCAAGCAGGTGTCTTTTAACGATCCTGACTTTTTTCACCCCGCGTGTTCAACTTTGAAGTTAGTTTCATAAGTTGTCCAGACAAGTTAAGTTGGCCGCCAAGGGACAGGCCACGTTAACGTCCAAATGGCGCAGTCCGAGAAGAGGCGAGATTTTACAGCCGCTGTGTTGCCCTAATGAGGTTTCTGACTTAAAAAATTTACCCTGTCTGTCTGGCCTGCTAGCATTTGATTAAGTGGATTGTGATGGTGATGGTTTGATAAATGTGAATTGTTAATATTTGTATTTATCATTTAGAGAGGATTTAATTAGAGAAAAACCCTCATGTCATCTCTTAAATGTGTCTTTTTTTTCCAATGGTTTTGATGTACATTATGTCAGATAATTGGATGACATAATGTAATTGCCATATAATTGCCACCTCGTAATTGTATAATGTAATGTAATTACAGAAAACACGCGGCCACATTAATTTCGATGTGTCATCTCTGTCCGGGCCAGCTGAGGGGCGGCTCCCCGTGGCACGTGATAGCCGGACGCGGCAGATGAATGGCAGGGAGGTGTCGGGTCGGAGGCGTGACGGTGATGGACGGGGGGAGCGGGCCTCGGACCGGAGCGCCAGCAGACGGGGGCGGACATCTGCAGTGCATGACTGACTGGCTGACAGATGGGCTTCAGCCCTGACGTCGGCTCGGCTCAGCTCGCCCGAACCGGCCCTGCCAGGCTCTCCGTCAAGGCTCAGACTGACTGAAACCCGGAGGATGGACAGCGGGCGGGGAGGGGTGCCAGAGCAGCCCGGTCCATTTGAGAAAGCAGCGATACTGACTAATGAAGAGAGCGGGCATGGGGTGTTCATGTACATTTGCCAAGGATTGACTCACAACGATTTGCTTAATCTTAACTTGCCGGACATCACGACTCGTCTTATTCGGGTGACATAAATATATAGTATATACAGCCTGTCCCTGACTTACAACCTATGGCACTTTGGCGCATCTGCACATATGACTGAAATTTATATAAAAAAAAAAAAAAAAAACACACACATACACATTTCAAGCGGCCGTACGGTAGTCGTTAAAGAAATAAAAACTATAG
>JAODLC010000045.1:5490318-5506897 GCA_026781145.1 Hippopotamyrus pictus | reverse complement strand
TTTCAAAGCCATTCACTGGTATTTTGGCAGCGCAGGTTACAAAGGCTAATTCTTAGTGAGCTGTTGTAGCAAGCTCTTATTTTACAGGGAGGTCATGTGGGGACATTTTTAATAATAAATGTTATTGTTTATTAATTTTTCTAATATCCATGGCTAGAAAATGGTTGGATGGACGATGGATTAATTTATTTATCATGTTTTTTTTTTTTTTATGATTACCAAGTACAGAACACAACTGAGTAGTTTTGTAATCAGTTATCTGAATATAAAAAAGTAATTTGCACCATACAGTAAACACAGAAAAACTCAATCTTATAATAAGTGTAAGTTACATGATTCATTACATGAAAAAATATTTATGAGGTAATGCTCATCTCCCACATAATATCAAACAAGAAAAATCTGCAAAACAAGTTTGGTTGTGGAAAATGTCCCAGTTAATGCCATGCATCTTCACAGAAGGATTAAAAGTTGAGAGTGGTGGATTTTCTGTTGACATTTGTAAAATTTAGCAGTAAAACACTGCCAAATGCAAACGCCAGCGCTTCAAGGAAATCTGGTAATCCATTTTGTTAACAAATACCATTAAAGTATTTAACAGCAAAATGATAATGTGTTTTTCTCTCTTTTTTTCCCAGCGAATTTCAAAGAATTTTCTCACGGAAAACCGCCATTGTGGGCATCTCTGTTTATCTCAGCAAACTGTGTCTCTGCCAGACAGAGGCTTCTTAAAGTGGCAAACTTCCTAATTAGCTTCATATCGCCTGCAGTCATATTTTCCGAGAGTCTTTTCTGTTTTCACTGGAAGACCAATTAGCACTGGAAGCCTCATGAACATCACATAATGAGAACTCTCAGCCCTGGTGGAGAGTAAATACCAGGTCTTCGCAATAAGGAGCTTATTTCTCTTCTCTTTTTGTGCAAGCCAGCTGGCTCCGAAATGTCATAAAACCGGAGAATAAAAAACGGCGAAGCGTCCGCTTCAGAAGGACAAGCTGTCCATCTAGAAATATCCACGAGCGCCATGAGATGTCCGCTTGAACAAACAGTCTAGATGAAAACAACTGCCACGTTGGAAATTGAAAAGAGCGGGCTTTGTTTCCTTTGATTTTTTTTTTTTTTATTTTGTAGCAGCGAGCGACCTTCTCGAGATTTAATGCTAATGAACCGGGATGCGGATTGATTACTCCCGCCGACTATGCTCCCCATTTTCAGCGCTACCGCGATCTGGCACGTTTGCCATGAAGGCGCCCGGGCCAAGTTCTTCAGCCAGCATCGCGTCGTGGGCTCGTCCTTTGAAACAGAGTGTTCTTCTTCTGTTCTCTTATCGGCCCTCGATAGCCTGTCCGCCTGTCAGGCTCTCCAGTTGCGACCAGACGCTCCTCCTTAATCTCCAGTAATCTGTCCTTTGTGTCACCAGCCCCTTGATTTTGTTGCTCATTCTAATGTGGCCTACAGATATCAAGAAAAACACACACGCACACACACGCACACACAAAGGCGCTAAAACTGTGCCAAGCTCATTGCTTGGTGTGAATTGTTTAGCGCAATCTGTTTGTTTAGCAGAAATCCGTGTTGTAAGATAATTTGAAGTTTAGCATCCCAAGCTCGCTGGGACCATTGTATCTAGTAAGATATGTAAGAGGTTCCAGGACCGGCTTCGTGCTCCTGGGAACCAACGTGTCATGTCCTACCTCAGATCTAATCCCAGTTCCCCCCAACCGGGAGAATGCTGCTCTCGAATTCATAGTGCCGTCTGTATAAAAACCGGTGCCGAGCCGTGTAAGCCATCGGCCTCTTCAGAGCAACATTATAGTGCTGTCTGGTATCCATTATCTCTGGGTGTCTGTTAGCTTTCATGAATGGAGCTGAGAAGATCAGCACTCCCCTTTATTGTTTTCTCGGGTAGAAGACCTCGAGCAAAACTTGTAGCTGTATAATAGGTCGCTAGCTGGCCAAACGCTACGGCAAAGTCCTAGTGATCAGCTTGCCTGCATTGGCTACTTGATGATTTGGTCAGCCTGGTTCCTTGCGGAGAAGGAGGGCGGTGTGCCACTCAGATGGGTGCCGTGGTCTTACCTGCCTTCCTCGACTCCTCCACTGACCCGTCGCTGGCCAGTGGCCCCCACTTTGGTTGATTTCCGCAGCGGCGATTTCAGGTGCAGCTTGTGGCAGGCCTCTGCGGATGGAGGCCCTTGTCACACGCCCAGTTGCAGATTCGTTAGGACAGACTTCAACAGACTTGGCCGTTACGCGAAAGTGTCTGGTAATTAACTTCACTTGGCATTCGCATTGGCGGATAACGAACTATGACTGTTTTACAGCAGTGTATGAAAATTAGCATTAAAAATGCAATTTCTGGGCTTCCTTCCAGGAATTACAATCTGTTTTCAATAAATCCTGATTGCTAGTGAAGCCACCTTCTGGATTTTCCCTGCAGTTAGTTGCTGGGGTTTCCCTGAGTTTTTTTTTTTCCTGATATGAAAACTTTGCCTGAACCTGTTTAGACACGTCCACATTGTTCTCATTATGAGAAGGCTTCTGCCTTCCGTGGGAAGTAATTTAATTCAATCCAGACAGGTCAGAGTTCTGCTAGGTGCTGGGAATACTGCAAAGTTATATTTTCCACACATCATGAAGTGATCAGGGCACTGAGGCTGAACGGACTTGACAGAACCTTCTGCAGTCCAGACGTCTCCCATTCAGTGCTGCTCTCCCGTTCATGCTTAAAGGAGCCCTGACATTTCGAAGACATTTTTCTCAGCCGCACACAGGGAACACATTTTTTTTCTCTCTTAACGTGTAGCAAATATTCCCAGGACCATTGGTTAATTTGTCCTGGGGATTAATGAAGAAGACTGACATAATGTCTTCTCTAGCTGTCCGGACTTGAGTCATGAAACCAGACAGAAATGAGAATCAATTTCTGTGATGTGAGATTCTTATTTATTAATTTCTTTTTTTTTTTGGAGAATAGCTTGAAACGGGCAGTGAAGAATGAACATCCGCTCACAGGCTATTTATCAGACAGACTTGGTTAAATTTAAGTGTGGTGTTAAAGTGCTGGCAAAAATATAGATATTTATACCGTCAAGGCCACCTAGGGGACTCACTGTCTTTTAAAGCCAGAGAACTGGCATCAATATCTGCATCTCTGGCTTCTCTCTCCAAAACAGACACACCTAACCCTCCTCTCCTCCTGTCTCATGCTCTCCCTGTCACACATGTGCTCGCCAGTGCTATTGGGGAGCCAGATTATTTACACTGCGTGCACAATTATTTGGCAAATTGAGTTCCTCAGGATTAATTTTATTGTTGAACAAACACAATGTTTGCATTCAATCCAAAATGTTATTAAACCTCAAACCTAACTGCTTAGCAAAGGAAGAGCTGTCTCTTCCTTGGGGGAATATATATAAGTGGACACAATTATTAGACAACTATTAGTGTTCAAAACGATTAGGCAACTACATAACAAATAGCTCGCTTGTTTCTTCTCAATTTGTAGTGTAAGCATGACAAATAAGTAACACAAAATGATAAAAATATATATGTTTGGTCTTTCAAAAACATTCAATGACCAATATAGCTGCCCTTGTTTTTGGTAACTGCCAGGAACATCGTCTCCCCTCACTGTAAATCTCATGTGTGAAAAGGGCCCACAAGTTCTCAATAGGATTTAAGTCAGGTGAAGAAGGGAAATAGGTCATATTTGAGGTCTTTGCTGTCAAGCCAAGCAGTGGAGTACTTGGACGCGTGAAATAGAGCATAGTCCTGCATAAAAATCATGGCCTTCCTGAATGCTGTAGACTTCTTCCTGCACCACTGATTGATGAAACTATCTTCCAGAAGCAGGCAGTATGTGTGGGAGTTGATTTTTAGTTCATCTTCAACTCGAAAAGGTCCAACTACCTCATCCTTATTGATAGTAGCCCATACCAGTACCCTTCCTCCACTTTGCTGGTGCCTGACTTGTAGTGGTGCCCTCTATCCATTAGTGATCCACCCATGGGCCCATTTATCTGGTCCAACAAGAGTCAGTCATCTCATCTGTCCATAACATCCTAGAAAAATCTGTCAACTATTTCTCGGCTCAGTCTAAGCTCTTCACCTTGTGAATCTCATTCAGTGGTGGTCGTTTTCAGCCTTCCATACCATAGCTATGTCTGAGAACTTTGTACCTTGTACTTCTCAGCAATCCAGGTAGGTCGCAGCTCAAGGATCATGGTTGCACTGAAGGCTACTGGGTTCCTTCTCAATGCGTGTGTAATCTTTAATTTTCTTCCTTCTCAAAGCTTGTTGCGACTCTCCTTCTCCGTTCGTTTTTCTTTATGACCCAGTTGACAACTCGCGACAAAACGTTTGATTGTCCAGTGGTCATGCCTCAATAATTTTGCTATTTCAAGGCTATTGCATTCATCTGAAAGGCAGTTAACAATTTGTGAATTTTCAGTGTTAGTTAAATCTCTTTTTTGGCCCATTTCGCCTGAGGTAATGAAGCTCAATAATTATGTGCGTCATATCAGGTGTTAAACACTTTGGGTCACACCCTCTCTCATTACACAAATACGTATCACCTGGCTATGATTCAGTCCAAGAAGCATTCAGGTGTACATGGATTGGTGTTGGAAAATGTGAGCAGAAATAACGATAAAGTCAGAATAGTCACTTGCCTAATAACTGTGCACACAGTTTAGATCGGATGCTGTAACTTTCAGGCTACAAGATATCAGTCGGGGTCAGAGGTGACAGATGATGTTGCAATCCTTTTGAAATACTTTTTAGTGGATACTTGATTGTAGAAATTTAATAAATGTGATAGATGGAGCATTATATGATTTTACAGATATTTTGACAAAAAAAAAAACCATTTCTTAGGGGTGTTGTGGGGGTGCTATGGTCATTGTAATACCACCAGCACTGGTGCTCAGACAAATTAAGGAACCACTGCTTGTGTGTGTGTGTGTGTATGTGGGGCTCATCACAAACCTCTACTGAATGAGAATGGCTGGATGGATATTTCGAGATTTTGTTTTTATTTGTTTTTGTGGAAAAAGCAGTAGATAAACTTTTAAAAACTTCCCCAGAAGGACGTTTAACATCCAACCGGGATTACTTTCCATTTCTGCGCTTCCCCCTCGGTACATTTTAATCCCCTGTCACAATTCACAAAGCAGAAGAAGGCCGACGGGGCTCGGGTTGGGGGGCGACGAGGCAGGAGCCCCCGGGTCTGTGCCCACGGGCGGCCGTGCACGAGCCCCCCCGACCCCCTCCCCTGAGACGCAGCTAGTTCTCACCCCTGGGCCTAACCCCAGAGATAAAGGGGAGCAGGAGAGTGGCTAGCTGGCGAATCCAGCCCCTGATTAGCTGGAGTTGGGGAGGCCGGAAAGGGCGCCCAGAGGAAGCCCAGGGCAGCCTGCCCCCCCCTGGCCCCCGTATTGAGTTCCTCCTTCTGGCCAAGAGGGAGTTAGTGATCTAGGACGGATACGGGGGGGGGGGGCCTTTGATATCGGGGCCTGCTTCTGTGCAGAGAGTGCAGCATTGTTAGCTTTCTCGCGCTAACGCCGTCACACGCAATTACACGCCGAGGGCTTGCCATGCTCCGGACACGCACACGCGTGTACCCGCGTCTGCCGGCATATCGATATTAACGGCTCTGGGGTTTTTTTTAAAGGTACATCTGTCTGACGGGAATAATGTGGCTGTCGGCTGCAGAGAGAAATGTCAAGGCTTCTGAATGTGAAATAGCGCACAGCTTTTTTAGTCGTGTGGCCCATATTGAGCATTCCAGGTTTTTATTATGATACTGGAGTTTTTTGTACTATACTAAGTAAGTTCTCAGACAAATCGGACTTCCGTATTTACACAGACAGCCGCACACGCACTTACATACATGTACACATGACACCGACCCTTCTTGGGGTGTTTCTGGGAGAATCTCTCTCTTCGCCCCTTCATGTGTCAAGCCCATAGTGAAAAAGAAATGCACCTGGATGCCATGGAGACCTCCCCTCCCATCTCCCCGCATGACCACCCAGTTGGAACGTGAAGCACGGGGGCACCTGGTCATCCCCCCTCCCCCCGATCCCCACGAGACCATGGAAACGGTTGCTTGCCTGCACCTGGCCGACATCGACAAACGCGGCAGGACCAGGTGAGAGCCGCAGTCCGCCAGCTGGGACCGCACGCCGCGGCCGCCCCTCTCGGACGGTTTATGCGAACCACCTTAACCTGCGGCCGTGTTAACGGCACCCCAAAACCTGTCTGTTTCCTCACTGATGCTGCGACCTTCCGTACGGATCCGAGGTTCACCGGCGAAATCCTGGACAGGCATACTGACAAGGCCACCACAGCAGGAACTGCCTGAAGTTCAGGGAACCTTGAGATGTGTTCTTAACCTTTTAAACCTCGTACCAGAGGACGCTGGATGTCCCCAGAGGATACTATTAGGTATAATGCGAATCTTAGCAGAGTAGAGAGTTTGGTTTTCTGAAAAGGCTCGGGTCACATCGTAAAGAGATGCTTCGTTTCGTTAGATTTTTTTCTTGTGCCTCTCAGCATCCATATATGGCAGATTGTCTCCAGAACAACGGGCATGTTCCAACTTGTCAGAACAACAGCTCTGCATGGTGATATTTACATGAATGTATAGAGTGTCCCTCTGGACCACACCACCTTCTAATGCATCTAATTCTAAAGTTTCCCACCAGTCTCAGGGGTGACTATATGAATGTTCCAGCTACCAGCTGTATTTAAACATGCAGCAAAATACGAAACACAAAAATAAAAGACGGATTTTATGTGTTATGTGTGGAGACCTACAACTGAAAAAAAACCCCGAAGTGGTCAGTTTCAATGCATTTACCGGTATGTTTGTGTGTATTCCAGCATGTTTTTGTGTATTCTTTTAAAAATATGACTGATGTGGAGCTAAATTGTTTTCCTGTAGTAAGTTTTTTACTTCAGACAACAGCTCGTTATCGTTTTTGGATAATTATATTCAGCAGCTAAAGCGTTGTTTATTTGTTTATGTTCATCATTTTGGTGAAGGCAATATGTTCTGAGCAAAAGAACAGCTTCTGTTTTCAAATTTTCGGTCCAAGAGGATCATAATTTTGCAACTGACGTCGCGTTAATTAGTGTGAAAATGCCATTTATCTAGGAAAAGTAAGAGAGAAACTTGCATTATTAATAATGCACTCAGAAACATTTCCCTTGGCGTCCCTCGGAAATCCCATTTGCCAGGCTTCACTGTGACCCCAAAAGTCACCCCCCCCCAACCCCCAAACAGCCATCGCTGGGAGGCTGGGCTCCCATACACCTCCACTGCTCTAGCGAGGATGTCCGGGTGTTTAACGCTCGTTTAGCTAGCTCCTCGTTAACGGGGCTCCTTCACAGTCATTACACAATTATCAGCATTTCAGCTTGATCATTCTGCACCTTTAATGGGGTCGTATTTTTCTTTTTATTAGACAACAATTCTGCCTGCGTGTCTTAAAGGACGGTACAGGAGCCTGCGGTGTAACTGAATTGGCTTATGAAATATCTTTTTTATGTTTCTTTTTTATTTGACTGCTTTAATCTTTAATTTTCTTCTGGCTCCCGTGCTACTGTGCTGTAAAGTGTGTCCAGATGCCTTCTTCAAATGGCATTATCGCCGAGGGTCTGTCGCTCTCTGCAGCACCTGTTCCCTGGCAATTTGCTTGTTTACAGTCTTAATATGAAGGTGATAATTTACCGCAACCTGTCTTTTGTTCCCTGTCAGCCTCTCCTCCTACACCCCCACGCCTCCCCACCCAGGTCCGCAGGAAAGCAGCAAATGCTTCAGGCCTCGGTTACGGAAATCGTGAGTGTGTGTTTTTCTGGGGGGGCCTGGCCACCGAAGGCGGAGTCCTGTGCGAGGAGGCGGGGCTGCACCGTGGCGCGGGGCGGACACCAGCTCACCTCTGACTTCTCCGCGACAGCGCCTCTCCCCCACGCTCGTGGGCCGCTGCCAAACTGCCCTGCCACGAATGTATATTTGAAGGTAATTAACTTCTGCTGATTAAAGTCATTATTTCGAGCGCGGTGCACTCGGGCCCGAACAGCGTGTGGGGGCGTTGCCGTGGCCAGCGCTGCCGGGGCGCGTGCCAGGCGAGTGCCAGGCGTTTTACCGCCACGTCGGGGAGCACTGCGGTGCCCGCTGCCAGTCTGACAAATCTGCCGGTGCTTACGGCTGACTTGCGCCGAGAGGCCTCCGAAGCTGCCGCTTGGCACGGCTCTGGATCTGCCCCACTTACCTTTCCTGCGGTAAACAGCCTGGGTTATGGGGTCCTCTTTTTTTTTTTTTTGTTTTTTATGGGGGTGGGGGGGAGTTATATTCATAAACAGCAATTTAGGTTATTCATTTTCCAAATACTGATGTGAGCAAAGACAAGAATGTGTCAGGCTCATGCCGCAGAGCATCTCTGTCCGTGAGACAGCTTTGAGCTGTTACTCATTTGGTGGGAGGTGTACTGGGCACTGTTACGATCATATAACGGCTAGCTTTAACTTAGCGATGATATTAATAATAATATCAATAATTATCCTAGTATTCTAGTAAAATACTTCTGTTAGTTAACATCATAGTACAGTATAAATGCATCATTCTCTACAATTATCTAGCTTAAATACATAGTTTTTCATTGGGTAACACTATGAACCCTGTAAAAACTAGCGACAATGATTTTTAAAAGGAGTTTTGTGACAGATCAAACACGGTGCAATTTTTACAAGCTCTTTCGAAGGCCATGTTTTAAGAATGCGGCGACAGTGGGCTGTGATAGCCGGCACTTTGTCGCTGCTGGGCCCCAAGTGATCCCTTATATTAGCAGAATAAGGTTAGCGTGCGACGGACAGTACAGGTGCTGGCGTGTCACATGACCTCGCGTTGGCGCAGGCCCCCGAGGCCCGCGGGGGTTGCTGTGTGCATCAGGTGCGACTGAATTGCCTCATTTGACACGGACAGCGTGTGTTCTGGCCGTGTTTTAACCTGAGCAGCAGGAGACTCACGGCTAATGATGAAAAACTGCCGTCTGCCACGTAAGCCATCATTTGACCTCCCTCCTTTGTGAAAAACTTGCTCGCACATTCTTCCACTCATCCAACTTTTCCAATGCCAAGATTCTGTCTCATCTTTAATATCACAGGTTTTTATTTCCTTCACTGCCTCTTTTGGTCCATCCAACTTACCGTAGATTATCTATTTCGCACATTGGTATTTATATCCTGTTTTACATCACATATTTTATCCAAAATAATGGTTCCCCCTCTTCATTCTGTCAGCTTGTCAAAGCCACTTCTCACCGCCTGCTGTTATACTCAAAATGAAATTAAGTGACGAAATGGACACGGTGACCTTGCTCTTGAGAACCCACTGAAGGCTGCATGTTTCATGGACCTTTTATGCTATAACGTCCTACTGGAAACACCGGCTTCTGCCTACAAAGCATCTTTACACATCAATACCATGGCTTCTGGAGAGGAACAAACTCCGCACAGGCAATTTTGGTTGCTACCCCCCCCCATCCCTTTGAGAACATGTGGACTGCTTGAAGACTTTCCCAGGAGTATGTTGCAGGGGGGAGGGTACAAAATGCTGGGACACTGCAGCCCACCAGGGGGCGATGTGACAGGCCCTGGGGCAGAGTCGCGTACGGCCAGAGAGACACTCGGCTCCAATGAAAATAATAAATAATGAGCTCATTTTGTGCCTGATGGTGGTCTACAAGGGATATTAGGGGCCATTTGCAATCAGAACGGCGGGTCTGCTCCATCTGAAATATTATCGATGAGCTTGTCATCCTGAATCCTAGCCTCCTTTTGTTATTTTCGGCTGTGCTCTCCTCAGGTGCCAGTCTCCGTGCCCTCGGCCCCCCCCAGGACTAGCAACAGGATGTCGTACACCTGTTCCGGGAGGGGTGAGGGGGGGCGGCAAGGGGTTCTGGGACTTGGCGCCCCTGGCGCTGCAGCGCTGGCATTGGACCGCGTGGGGCACCCCGCCCGTCGCATGTGTCAGGATGTCGGATGGCGGTGTTGTATCGGCAGCTGTGGCGTAAGGACGGTGCCAGGGGCGCGCGATTCCTGCGGTGAGCTTTAATTTGCTCTCCTCCACCACCCCACCCCCCCAGAAGAGCCCCCATCGCCTCACCTTGCTGATGATGCTGCAGATGTAGTGAGCCGCAAATCCTCATGCAGATGGATCCCAGCTGAGGACACAGGCAGGAGGGGGGGGTATGTGACGGTGAGGGAGGGAGACTGGGTGGGCCAAAGCATGTGCCACTGGGGGGAGGCTGGGATCAGCGTTTAGCTTTGTGACATCCCGCTATGTGTGCCATGGGGGCCGTTGGGCCGTTTGCGCTGGTTTTACCACGAAGCCTGTCAGCACAGAGCAGAGATTAGAATTAAACAAATACAAAACAAAAGAAAAAAAAAACACACACACACACACACGTACACCTGGGCCGACTTTTAGTGAGATCTGAAATTAACAGATTCATTTTGGAGGAATTAAAAAGAGGCTATCTCAGTGACATCAAGGACCAAGCAAGAAGCGTATTTCATTCTGCCCCTTCGCCATATGTCTGCCAATCAATTCTTGGATAGATTTATGTCAATCTCTTGTGGCCTGTGAACTGAGACATGAGGTACACCGTGGAGCATACTAATTAAAAAAACAGCGGAAGTATCACTTTTTCCTTTTGTCTCAGTATTCAGTTCTTGTTGAATCTTAAAGTCAAGTTATTATTCAGAGTTCTATAGTTCATCATAAAAAAGTTTAGCATACTCAAAAAGCATTCCTTCTGGTTAAATCAAGTTATTCAGAGTAATTTTTTTTCATTGGCTTTTTGTTGCTGTGAAAAATATGAGTTTTGTTGGACTTCAGCCTCTCAGATACAAGGAACCTCACCCACCAAAGCGGGCAAAACCTTGGGCTACAGTCTCTGTTCCACTGTTAGGGGTCTCGTAACCCCCCAGACAAACGGTCCATCATCCTGCTCCAGCTTGCATCGGCTCGTCTGAAAAACCACGCCTGGGAACATAACATTGACTGAGCCGAAACCATCCGGTGATAAATTTATATCGCGGGCCGTTTGCGGCAGGCATGAGAAGCAGTCCTGACATTTTCTCTCAGTAATCAAACACACTAAATGTACTTACAGGGAGGCATTTAAGTTACTGTAAAAGGTCACGTATCCTCTCTGGTATTTAACTCAGGACTCGCTGCGGAAGGTAGTGGGAGGGGTGTCTTCAGTGCCTCTGATCGATATCGCGTGTTGTGATCACAGTGAGGCATTTAAGGCCTTGGCCGGTGAGGACCACGGCAACAGAGATGAAGCTTGAAGTTACTACGTCAGCTGGTCAAAAAAAAAAAAAAAAAACACTGGACCACTGGAGCTGAGCTTTTTCCCCCGATACCGCTGTGGGGTGGCTGCGTTGAGAGCACTAAAATTTCTGAAACTGACTTTATTGAGATATTTAAGAAGTATGGGGAAAAAAAGGATAGATTATAAAGCTGGTTGGTCTGGAAATTATAAAATAATGATGATCCAATGTACTTGCATACTGTTGGTAATCACCTCTTTATCAGCTGCCAGGTGTAATGTATCAGAAGATGGTGAAGTCCAAATATTATGGGGAAATTACACTGGATCAGTGGTGAAGGGTTAAACCATGGAATGAGAATCAAAATGGCAGAAGATCGTTATTCTGCTGTTTGTTGAGCCCCGGTCTACAAAGGGGAACTTCTGGGTAAACCTAGAGCGTTTTATGTTCCCTGACTAAACGGTGCCCTTTGCTTCTCTCTCTCGTCAGTGTCGTTCTTGGCGCTCCAAAGTGACACGTGTGGCATTTCCTGGGGAGGATCCCTGCTCGCTCCCTCTCCACGTCACGGCATGTTTCTGGCTGACGCCCGCGCCAGAACTTCCCTTTTGTTGTCGGTCGTCATCCTTTATTTGTCAACAAAACGGCTTCCGTCGGAGCTCGCGGAACGGGACTGACAGCACGCGGCCTACTTACAAGCTCCCGCGCCTTCTGAGGAGCGAGCGACCCCGTACGAACTGTGCCCCCCCCCAAGCGCATTTTCACATCGCCAGTCAGATACGTTTAGGCGTTGCCGTCCTTGAGTCCCGTTCGGCTTTCACGCCAGACGCTCGGGCATGCACACGCATACGCACGCACACACACGCAGGCGCACGCACATAACAACGGCCGCCTTTGATGTCGGCAACTAATATGCCAGAAAAAAACTCAGTTTGGGGGGGCTGACAGATGAAACGCAGACCCTGCATAATGAGGGGGGACCCCGGCATTCGGAAGTCAGGAACCCGCTCGAATTACCCGCCGTGTCCCACCCGACGTGTGCGCCCCCTGACAGCTTTCCAGGCGGGCACGCCGCATTTCCATACCGCTCGCGCTCTGAAGTACGGGCACGGCACCTTTGATGAGAACGTTAACTGCAGATGCCCCCCCCCCCCCCATCCCACCCCGGCACACCCCCGCCACCAGTTTCGAAACAACAAAGAACGACTGTGAGGGAAACAGCTAAGACCGAACCTGCACCTTATTGCGTACGGATTACGGGACATGTACAATGAGCGACTTGCCTTCTTTGCTGCAGCTACAGGATGAAGTTGCGCTCGACTGGGCAGTGCGATTTACTCCTCGCCACCCCCGTACGCACCATTCTGCGGACACTAATCATTTCTGGGAGTATTTTTCTCGGAAGACAAATGAAGGTTATTTTAAAGTCTTCATAAGAAGATGATGCCTTGCGCAGGTCGTGAGTGTGCTGCCCAACGATGGTGTCATACTGTCCGGCAAAGCAGGATATGCCCATGGCTGACCTTCACGCATTCTACTTACTTCACCGTTTCTTATCACCAATGTATTTCAGGATGAATAGGTCTAATGAACCTTTGAGGCTGCACTACTCCTGTGTCAGAGATGACATCATCCACAGCTGGCTGCTCATTTCGCCGCGGTGAGCCGAATCCTTGGTATCAAAGTGTGTCCTCCCCTACCGGATCTTTCCAGTGGGCTAAGTGGAGAGAGGACGAAATCACCCCCTGGATGGGTCATTACACGGCTGTAGCCAAGAGCTAAACTGGCGAGGGGTGGCGGGGAGGGGTGGAAGGAGGAGGGGGTTTAAAAAGGGGAACAGGTGTGTCTCACGGTGGGGGTTGGACCGAGCCCAGGCGAAATGGCCCGGTCATCATCGCTAACGTTGTTGATCGGCCTCATAATTAGGCCACAGCTTCAATAGGACCTAACTCATGCCGTATGGGCTGATGTCGTTGCGATTCGGACCCCCTGCGCAGGTAGCAGTCTGTCAGGCCGATAGCCTGCTAACACAAAACCAGCAATTTCAGAGTTTCCATCTCGGCATGGTGAGGCGTTAGCATCCTTCTGGAAGAGCTGCGCTTTTGTCCACATCCCAAGGACTGAGAGGACTCAAGAAACGGACTAGATTAGGTTTCTTTCATAGGAGACGTACACATTTAAAGTGCTAAAAAAAAAAGCTTTAGCAGCATCAACAGCCCAAAATTTTTTAGCACCTCAATGCTACCGTTTGGAAAAAAAGACGACCCGACCTAAAGAAAAGCTTCTCTCAGTCACTGTCGCAAAATTTATTTTAATTTGTTGAAAGGCATTTCCTGCTTTAGCTTTAACTTGAGGCCAATGTCCCAATAAAACTATAAAATAAGAAGGTGACATAAAGAGCGGGGTCGAAATCGCCCCGACAGCCGCAGCGTAGCGCGTCGGTGCCGGTGGGAGGGAACATCTGCTGCGATTAGGCCTGGGTGTAACACAGGACCACTTTGGCCTCACAAATGGAGTGTGGGATGGCGCTAATGAGCGGCTCCCCGTCCAGCCGGCTCCGCCCGACAAAATGTCGGAAGAGAAATCTGTTGTGTTGTTTCACAGTTTGCGAAGATCGTGTCAATAAACGTTTGGAATTAAACGCCGCGGAAATGCGATAATTAATTCTACATTGGAGGGAAAGCGTCAATCGCTATGGCTGCCAGGGAAAAACCACCATGCTGGAATATTCATTAGATGTCCTCGTCGGCGTCGTAGAGCTCTTGATGTAATGAATTTATTATAAATCACTATCCAGCAATCAACTAATATTGTGAGCGGTTTTCAAAAGGAGGCCCCCATCCAGAAAGAGTTATTTTTAAATTAAACTGAGAATTAGTTTTAATTTGCTTCTTGCTTCAGTAATTAATATCTGTAACTGTCAGTAAAATAATTTGCGTAGCCTGTTTTCCATAGACTGCCCCTGTTAGAAATAATTGGCCTTAATTTCTGAACGCTAGATTTTAGATTGATGATGATAAGGGCAGGGGGACGGGTGTATTACTAAAACTGATGAAAATTGCCTTAGCAAAACAAACGAGTGACAGTACACATTATCGCATTAAATTGTTATTAACAAGAAGATATGATATCTGCTAGCTGTACATCTGTACATAGTTTACAATCAGATTGAGCCCACCAGCTTGTGCTGCCTACTGATAACTGGGTATTCATTTCAATTTACCCCTATTGTCTCCATGTTTCTTTTACAGAGGCAAATACGCTTGATCCAGCCAAGCTCCTAGAGAATTGCAGGTTTTTTTTGTGATGGACGGAGCAGACTTCCTGACCTGGCAGAAAGCATCTTCTTGTAGATAGAAGTGGAGTATCTTATGGTAGAAAGCAAAAAAGAAAAGAGATCAAATCAACAAACATCATCAATATGAAGACAGGCATTGGCCTTCACTACACTATTCCAAAAATTATTTCCAAATAATTTGCAAATTATTGTTTTGCAGTGACCTAAAGAATTAGCCAACTGTTAAAGAGGTTTGTATATTGCACATTATATGCTGTTTGAGCATTGTATGTATTTTTGCCTGTGGAAGTTATATAACACCCTGATCTAGTGTGAAGGATGTGTATAGGCTCTGGCAAAGCCTAAATAATGAATTCAGCAGAATATTCAATCTGTTGAATTTCACAGCACCACCTGCTGTTGTTCACAGGTATTTAACATACAATGCTCTTGTCAAACAGATGGCCGACACATTATTGACCTATATGCTGAAGTGGTGTATTCGCAATCAACGCTGCATTTAAATACATTCTAATTTTTGTACACTAATATCGCATTTTTTTCCCATCAAATGGGATAAATTAAATTCCATGCTGGGGAGGTGGAATTTTTTTCTTCAATGACTCTGGGACTCACAACCTACAAAAAAATGAAAGGGCTACATTTCATTACAAGATGTCTTTATTGTCAAACGTTCAGAAGCCTTAAAAACTCTTAAATTTACTAAAGTCATCACTTGAGATATTATGCGATGTTCCCTAAATTTCAGCATTAAATTCGGAGTTGTCCCTTTGGTGCTAATTATGAGTTTCATCCGTCAGTCACATGGTGAAAATAAATATTCAGAGCAGCAGAACACTCTGGACAGCCCAGCGATGATCAAACTCTCCTGCGATGGAGCCACCTTTACGTGTAATGCTTGCATGCGGTAAACGACCCTCTTAAACTTGTCCCTCATCTCTTCGGCCGGTTCTTAAGGGTCTGTTTGAATTTCTCCTCTTCTCGCTGTCCTCTAAAGATTCTAAGGGGGGAATAAATAAAAAATAAAGGGATATAAAAAAAAACCTTCAGCTCTGTCAAAAGAGTTCATCTTGATCAACATCAAACTGCATGGCACTCCCACACATTAATGTCTTCTCTGGCTGATGGTTCCTCACACTTTGGCAAGTCAATCCCTGCCCTTCTTCATAATTTATCCCCGGTTCGTCACTTCGGGGCGGCCTGCTCGCACGCCAGCGTCCATCTTCCGTTAGCGCCGGCGTCTCTCAGACCTCCCTCCAGGTGTGCTTCCAGGTGTGTTCCTCTGCTATTTAACCAGCGCTACATTTGGGCCAGAGGAATGTGAACCGTATGTTTGGAAATTGCCCTTGTGCGTGCTCTCGCTGTCAGGCCCGGAGAGGCCAACTATCCGTAGAAAGTATCCTTGCTGCTTTTTAAAGGAGCGAGTGAGCCTTGGAGGGAGAACCAGCCTGGATGTATTTTAACAGTCAACAGTATCACATGGCGTGGCAGGAGAGAACTCTTCAGTGTCACGCTTAACAACGTTAAGCGGTGTTTCTAACAGACAGGTGCATGTGGATTTGTATCTTTACCTTGTGTAGTTGGCAGTTGTGTCTAGACTCAGTCAAGGCCTGTTGGAGCACCATACGAGCCATGCGGCATAGTGAAGAATCGCAAATACCCGGCAGAACACAGAGCCAGGTATGGGCAGACGGCAGGGTAACCGAGATCCCCCCACCCCAGAAAAGAATGCGTGCGGCCTGTTAAACACTGCAGACCCGCACAAATTTTCCATACCTCTGCACCGATACGCTGAGCTAAGTCAAGTCCATTCTGCTTCATTTGTGTTGGGTGGGGGTGATAGAATAAATGCATTAAATGAGTCTCTGTTTGTTGCCCGTGGGGGGGGGGGGGGAGAGGCTTTTGTCTGAGGGGTGGGTAGGTGCCCCACAGCGCTCC